>JTDE01004450.1:0-28105 GCA_014338405.1 Paragonimus skrjabini miyazakii
GTATAGCTAAGACATACTGAAAACACATTTTTTTAAAACGATTAATGAACTTAGCTTGAGGTTGATCCAACAGTAGTTCTGTTCCATGAACTACGCCACATTAACGCGCGACAAATGAGTAAGGGAAAATGAGATGTTATTCAGGCTTGACCGCCTGCAATTTAGTGTACGCATCGGAAATTGAATATTTCAGCTCGGAATCTGAACATCCGGAATTATTGACAAATGATGTGGCTCTTCAACCAGAAAACGTACATGAACAAGTGGTGCTTAACGCATTTTTAGAGTTTCTTAAAACAGAAACTAACTGAGTGAATTTCAGTAAAATATACTTTTACTCATGTAACCTTTCAGAATCTGTTGTTTCTCTAATCCGCGGTTACTGGTTTTGAATAATCGTTACGTGTTTCCTTTCAAACAATCCGTAGCGATAGTTTCCCAGCAAGTGTGCACAATCCCAAAGTTGCACGGTAGTAAATACTGGATGGTTTCTGTCTACTAATCCGAACGGAACATAAGCATTATTATCGCTTGCTTTGACAGGCAATCCTTCACAGGATGCCGCAAACCAGGATCACTCGACAGAGCAATGGAACGGTGTCGCCGAAACCACCTCTATTTAGGTGGCCACGATATGGTAACTTTCTTAATCATGGCATACAACAGATCGGAGTTCACGGTTGTAAAGCCTTAGCCTGGTCAAAAGGAGACCGCAGAAGAAGCATTTCAGTTCTCCCCACAAGGTGTGTTCTTTTTGGATGAAGAAGACACTGTATATGCGACATATTCCGATTCGTGTGGACGGTTGATCAATGCATAAGAGAAAATTCAACATCATGATCTCTATCTGAGCTTAATAAAGCTAAACCGAGTAGTGCATCCGACTCGCATGACATACGAACGCGAAGTGTCGTTTCTGATATGCCATGAATGTCGCCATGCCTTCCTATAGGCCGCAGGTTCGTGTGAATCATCCGATCGATTCCCTTATGACACATTTACTAGAGAGGAGAAGGTTAAGCGAGTGTTCTTATTCGAGGTTCTAAGTTGGATTGGTGTAGGCGAGCGTCCTAACATTTCACGTACACAGTTTCTGAGATAACAGGCTGGACGATAACTACCAAATCTTAAAATAACGTCAGCTGCTGTTGGTTATAGGACAGAACCGTAGTTTCAAGTTCATCATAAGATATTTCCACAACCGGCACTTGGGAGAATGCCAGCGGGTAAAATTCTATTCTCCCCAGGTTAGCAAGATGATGAAGATCCGTTTAGCAGATGGAGCGGTCAATTTCGAAGACGCACAAAGAGCACAACATCAACGTCTATAACGTGATCGTTGCATAAAGCTGAAATTTTCTCTTGTTTAAAAGATAACAGTACTACAGTCAACGTGCTAAAGCGCTATAACTAGCTCGACGTGCAATTGAGAATTGTATTAATTTTCGTCGACTTGTTTCTCCTTGGCACTGCTGATATGACTGTCCCAAGAGGTACAGTTAGCGGGACCGATTATTGCGTCAAAGTAGAGATCAGGATAAAAGAAGAAAGAGATTATTTGAATGGGCATTATCACCTCATGGATTACGCAATATTGCACTACAAGTATTAAGTCATGGAACTGCTCTGACGGTCCGCAGCAGCGTTTTCAAACCGGGAGAATATCCTCCACCATGAGGTATGATTCAATCTTGATGAGTCATTAGGGAGTGATTGACACATGGTGGGAATCAATATTAACAGTTAGCTTCAATCACCAACGTTCTCTGGCTTAGCAGACATTTAATTATCATGGTGAAATGAGAAATAATCGACTAACAACTGACTCCATCACCACAAAAACATTGCCGTTTCGCTTAAAAAATGAGGAAAAAACCCAAGGAATGGAATAGCATGTATCACAAGGCAAGATACTGGGACGAGATATTTACTTTAAGCACGCGTAACACGCAGTCCCAAAGCGAAGAAACTTCAGTATGCACTGCTTGTATGACCCAGTGTCCGCAATCCTGGACTTACGGTGACCAGTAGTATCAACACGTAGAAATCACATTGTACGCCACTCACGTGATCAGAGTTACGTCATGCAAACTGTTTGGGCATCGGTCATAAATAATAGGTTTGCTAGGGTAAGACGTGGTTCAAGTGTTTTATACAACAGAAATAAAACATCGGTAAATGTTACGGTCGACTCGTCACAAACTGTTCTCAAAGTATGAATACACAATCGACTTCAAGCACAATTCAAATGATCGCATGGAATTGTGTTACACAAACGTGGTCGCACTGTGTACAGAAGTT
Source organism: Paragonimus skrjabini miyazakii (assembly GCA_014338405.1). Lineage (NCBI taxonomy): Eukaryota > Metazoa > Platyhelminthes > Trematoda > Plagiorchiida > Troglotrematidae > Paragonimus > Paragonimus skrjabini miyazakii. Next base: position 2,302 of record JTDE01004450.1, read on the forward strand.
GAAAATCACATAGCTTCTGCAGCGTCAGAGCGGATGCAAATGCTGTGGCAACTGTACGTCTCGGGTGCAGTCATTTCCCTTAACTAATTGTATTTTCTGGATGTCATCTCTGAGAATCCGGAAATGACTCCAATGCCTTTTATCTCGTTTTTTTTTAGATTGAACAACTTTATGCTCTGTTTCCAATGCCTCTGAGATTTGCCTACTCTTCACATCCCGTGAGATCCTTTGAAGTGATTCAATTCATTCATGACGGACGGTTAGTTGGACACCGACAACCCACTCGCATTTTGCACAGATCAAATCGGATCACACGAGCAATGCTGAATGCTAATACTAAACAGCTATTTATCAGACGTGGTTCAGCGTATATAAAAAGACAATTCGGAAAAAAAATTAAAACCATACTAGATACATAGTCCGAAAGAGCGTGGCCAAAAAGTGCTCGTAAAGTCTCAGTGGGAGGAAGGAAGGGTTGGATACGCTGGTCTATAGGTCGAAACATCGTGCTGATGAAACGAATGAGTTTGCAGCAACGGTCGGTTTAATGTATGAGAATGCGTACCGAAAGATATGGCGCTTAACGTTGGCTTACCGACCTGAAAATGAAGCCACTCAGCAGAATCAACTTTGCGGAGGAACCAAACATTACCATTACACGCAGACTAGTTTCTTATAACCGCCAATGAGGATGGAAGAATAAAAAGCGTCTAAAACAATAAGCAACTAACGCACCACGATCATACCTTGAACGAGTCCAAAAAGTACACATCCACGTGGAAGTTTACTAGTCCAATGACAACGAGTCGGTTGTTCGGGGACACAGCAAGACACGTGATTTGATCCGCTACTGTCTCCGGTGCGCGGGCCTCAACGAGGCAAAGAGTGGGAGGCCTATCATCCCGGAAGAGGAAGACAAGAGCGAAACCATCAATTGACAACAGAATTTAGATAGGGTTCGGTGCAGCCTAATTAATCGGGCAATATATTATAAACACCACGATAAAACAAAACAGAAATGGCTATGTAGCCGATCGCTGAACCTAGAGTTCGCAGGCTGTACGAAAGGCTCTTGAATAGTTGAATATTCAGGGAAAAGAAATTTGTCAAAGAATAATTTCTTGCTTTCAGATTCATACCGTATGTGTCCATGCCCACGCACCGAAATCAGAAGTATAGATTCGATTAAGTCACACTGACCCATACACACATCCTAGCAGAACTAGTAAGCTTGTTTCATCATTTGCCAGACAAGGGATTCACAGTTACAGACATTCATCAAAAAATGAGAGAGTATATATGTTGTGGGTTGTCGACATTTCGTTTACTCTCTTCAGCCGCTTGGTTAAGACAAACACTCCAAGCATTTGACGGTTATGCGAATAGCGTACTATCGAACGGATAAAGTGTTACGGGTTAGAAGTTCGCTACTAAGTAAGGGAAGTAGTATAAATCAGTCACTTTTGAGCGCAAAGAACAAGCATTCAGCTAACATCTCTGAGAGTATCATTGCATCGCTGGTATCTCAGCCAAATAAACTATACTAAAAATGTAAACAGCACACAGGGTCGCTCTACCGGCACGCGATGTGTATGGATAGCACATACCTGTCGTACTCAATTCGCTGCACTTTTCCGTATATGCCTCTCTTTCTAGATATAGTCTGACATCGTATTCAGTCAAAGACCTGAGCATTTTAGTCTTGATTCATTTGCCACCATGAGACGTGGGTTGGACGCTATCAGGTGGCACAAACCTAAGCAGAACAGCAGCGAAAGTCAGTCTCAAATTTTTGACTGTGTGACTGTTAGCCGGTGTTGCTTTTGAAATCGATTCGCGTGGAAAAGTACCACAAAAACAGGCAGTCAGAATGCACACTGGCATATATCGGAGCAGATGGGAACACGAAACAAAGTGCTATGACTAGTTGGTCTATTAATGATAGTTCTATAGAAAAGGCACTTGCTTGATCCACCACCGGTCCTAACTAAAAGAATGAATGGAGATTCAATTCATCCATACATTCACATATAGTGCTCATAGGGTTGACCAGACAACGCTGTGGCTACAGTCACAAAGGCAACTGGAAATATCTTAGGAGGAAATAAGGAGTGAAAGAAAAGTCGACAAAAAAGAATAAGATGAAACAAAACTATAGATGTGTTGTGAACTCAGACGCGTTGTTATCATCTTGGATATCAGAAAGGCCTTCGATTTGGCTGACAGAGCTGTACTCTGCGACTATCGGGGAAGAGTGTGCCTGAGAAATATGTGAACATTCTGAAAGTAAATTACTGTCAGATCTCGGCAGGGTTAACACTTATGACAGCTTATCGCCGACCCTTGACAGCTCAAGTGGGTTGCGACAAGGTTGTCCAACATCCCCCTGCCTATTCAACTTGGCAGTGGACGAAATTTTAGACTGTGCCCAGATAAACTGCGAATGTGATGATGTGGAACTCCTACCAACCACTCGACTACGTGACACGGAATGCTCAGACAACATCGCCCAAATCTGTGAGAGCTCACAGGGAGCCCAGAATCTCTTGGACAGATTAGAGGCTTCAGTTCGTCCTTTATATCTACTAAGTGCAAGCTGTTGTTGAAAGATTGGCAGGACTCCACGTCTGCTCTCACTGTTGGTGGTGTTCATCTAGAAGTAGTCGAGAGGTTTAAATATCTTGGGAGCTGTATTAATGTTGGCGGAATGTCTGATTAGATCACAAATCGCTCTGTTGTGATTGATTCTAAAAGTTTTCGACTAAGTGCACGTGATCACTGAAATAACAATTCGCATAATCATCACAGGACACAACACCAATAATATTGAAAGTCGACGAGAAATTGTTACGTAAATAAACCAGAACGGTCCAGAGTCACACGTGAATTGTCTGTAGTAAAGAAGGCAAGAGGGGGAACGCTTCAGTCTTGTTGCAATGATTTGTACTTTGTAGATGCGAAGTGTATTATATGAAAACCGGTAAAGCCATTCGTTTTATTCATTATGGTCTGAGTGAAATCGATCGAAAGGGCTGAGTAAGACAGTATCTCTGGTATACTCCAATTCAGTAAAATTAGCGCTGTCAAGAAACTCTCAACCAATCTCAATGATTTTCCCACATGCACACACTAGTCCATATCAAAGGCTTTAACCGAAAAGGAGACGGATGTGAAGAAGTGGCGAATATCCGAGACAATTGTCCATAGGCTCTCGGTGAGAACAGTGAGAACACAATGACAACAAACATATCGGTCAGATTCCGTTGCAAAGGAGACAATTTCCGCAGAAGATACAAACAACTGAATCGAACGATTGAAAACTGTGAAATAACCAGAGTGATAGTACACAAAATAATGCTCACTTTGAAGCGGACATTTTCAGGTCGAAATTGTAAAACGTCACACGTTTGTCTGAACCACCAGAAATTATGCTCTTCTACAAAGAGAGTATGGGTTAGAGAGAAAGGTTCGAAGAGTTAATACGTAGGGATAGTTCATTACCTTAGTGGAAAGGTTAGACAGAACCATACTAATTTAGTCACATGAGTGAAACATCAAAAGATAACATCATCGTAAACAGAGTAGAATCGGAAAGGAGACCCAAACTATTCTTACTACAAGGATACATGATGCAAGTAGACTCGATGACACATTACAAAGGATGAGAAAAGTGATCAATCGAAAGAGTAGGCCATTGAACTGAAACGAGTAGATGTCTCGAGCAAGCTCATAAGTTGTGCCAGGTCTCAGACACTTTCAAAAATTCTGATGAGCATGGCAAAATTGTTCCAAGCTTTGCAAGAGAAAAACACTGAGGAGGACACTATCACTACGTTTTTTTTTACGTATCTTTGCTAGGTTACCAGTCTTGTATCATGAGAGAAGCCAGACTAGCTGATACCTGATGAATTTAAACAAGGACAACGCTGAAAGTATACTGTCCAGATGTGAACATATGCATCGAGAAAGGATTAACACCCTATTAGCCAGAAACAAATAATCAACCAATTAAACGAGCATTACTCACTTGATCTCCCGTGAGCGCCAAGGCACGAACTGCGCCCTGATGTCGGTCGGGAATGGTCTGTCTGATAGACTTGGAATGCACATCGAATAGAAGCAAGTGTCCAGACTGGAAATTTTGCAGAAAACAGCAAACCGAATGCGCTTATATGAAAAATGAGTTGGGACAAGCAAAAACGAAACTGCATATAACAAACCGTTACACGGAGTTATAACTGCCCCTTAACATCCACTCAGAAAAGTTTGCATTTAACTGAAAGCGGCTTAAAAGTGTAGAGGAAAAACAAGTTCGCAATTTTTGCATTGCATGGTTTTCGCGACCCGATGACAGATAGGCTGCTCATCGAAGTTCAAACATGCGTCCATGCGATAAACGGGTGGTGTTAAGCTATCTACCAGACCACCAGTAACACCGGTTTTGCTAGCTTCTACTCACTGAGAGAATCAATCAGGTGGGATTAAGTAACATCTGTATACTATAGAGTTCCACGTGATTTGATCGGCCGTGGATACAATAATGATTAAATATTCTTTAGCGTTAGCAATGAATGAGATGAACCAACTGCAATATGAGGCCTATCAGATAAAAATAGGAGTAAATAAAACGTTAGATTTCAGGATCATTTAAGAGAGACTTAAGATATCAGAAATAGTATCCGGCACAAATGTTGATCACATGCCAACTGATGGACCAAAAATTGATAGAAAATATAACTAAACATTTGGCAACACGCTTCCTGATCGTTTGAAATTGATGGACGGAAATCATTTACACCGCAAAAGCTGTTCAGTATCAATGCACGGTTCACGGGAAGGTCACTGCGCCCGAAAAGTGCATTCTCTCTTTTAAATAAACGGAAGACTTCAACAGTTGTCTGACGGATGGTACCGGCAGTAGATGCAAGGTGGACAGAAAAACGTTGTCCAATTTTAAGTGGAAATCACTCAAGGAAAGTATGACTTCCGCGAAAGTGTAATTATCAATCAAAAGCATCACTTCTTGAGTTTCACAGCACACCCATACATCCAAGTAACAAGTCAAAGCGACGTGCGCAGGGGAATCCTTAACTAAGTTAGTGAAGTAAAACTGTTGTCAAAATAAGCCACCTGAAACACGACAGTATATGTTGAAAGACTCGATCGTGCAACAATACCATGTGTTGTGTCGGTGAGTATGGACACGTCGAACAAACGTCCTCATCAAATATTCCAAACCCCAGCCGAATGTGCAACACGCACAAATTACGACAAGACAACAGAGAAGACAGTGACAGCAATATGCCAGCAACAAACGTATTCACTTGAACCTTCGATCTGGCAAGATCAGGGAAAAAGCAGTAATATTTAAATAAAATTGAGTTTCTGTGTCATGTGAAGGTGGGAACAAACAGTCCAATGAACATGATGTCTGTATCTCATGGACGGCACGAGGTACATTAAATCTGACTCAAAACTACTGTCCTTAAAGTAGAGTTTACCCTGTCCCTAACAAAAGCCGGACAACTTGTAACAGGCACGTTACCAATTGACTGAGAGCATACGACCACAGCGTGAAACATACTGACTGATAAATCAAGTAATGGGTAAGTTACCAGCTCGACCATAGGATAACAGTTACACTTGCTGTTAATCAGTGATGTTGCTACCAGCAAACAGGTGGATTGATAGTCTAAGACATAGATAGTCTGTTGTGTCGATGCATAGTCGTACGGGCGCGAATTCGACTGCCCATGTGGTTGTGTTCAGTGGCTAGGTACCTGCATACGGTTCTGACGAAGCAAGTAGGCATGCTTCATAAAGAGCGAGGGAGAGTAATTTTAGCTGGCAAATCTACCAGTTCGAACTTTTCGCAGTCCCATGGGGTTTTCAATCGGACGATCAGATTTCTTAACGCACTACATCACTCTTAAGGACTTGAGAAAAAACCAACCATTTACGAATGAAATGTCATTGTTGAGTTTCGGAATGTGAACAGAAACACAATGAAGGGATGCTGCTTCCGCCAAATTTAGCAGTACCTCTACGTGGACTGAAGTGGACGAAACATACAGAAATATACGTAGAAATACCCAACAATGATAAACCAACCTCAAAGCCCACGACCACATGTCGGTCACCAGGAGCGAGGACAAACGCTGAGGCTTTAGACGGTAGAGTTTGAACAACATGCTCTGTGTCAGGGTCATCTGCTTCATCGTCCGTTGGCTGCGTGTCCGCACTCGACCAAGTTAGTGTGGCCAGACAGGCGGTAGAGTATCTGAATAAACAGAAATAGTAGACACCACAAGGACCTGATAAATCTTGGATAGATGAACGCTTACTAGGAAGGTTGCGAGCCGCAACCTACTAGCAATTCGTAGCTGCATCCACAAACGTTTATTGATATTGAGTACGCAAATCGTTCATGTGAGTCACTTAGTTGCATCAGAGTTGATCAATAGGTTTTACTAAATAGATTCAATCCTTAGTTACTCACAAATGCGCTATATTTTGTATGTGGTTGGTGGGATCAAACGAAAATTTCACTCCATTTCATTAATTAATAACGGCCATGAGCCTGACCGGAGGATGTAGTGACTCGAGAGGCCAATCCCTGAGATGATGTGGAATGACCATGAAGACAAATTTATCAAAAAAAGTAGAAATGGGCAAAGTAAGACTAAATAACAATGTAAATACTATGAATACATGCATATCATAGATTGCATCAAGTTGGCGCCTCGGATGGCGTTCTTAACGAACGATATGAGCGAGCACGAGGACCACACCCTGGGAGGTGACACCTACTAAGCTTGCTCAATGGAGCAATCTGGCAGTTCGTTCATTGAAATGCACTCGGTTTTACTTAACACTTGGCGGTTTAAATAAATGGTGTCCTGCAAGAAAGACGTTCACCTAGCATGCGAAATATGTGACTCAACCAGATCAGACTGAGCAACCACGTTGATTGATCAACTGACCGCGTATCTCGAGCGAACTGCCGCATCACTCGCATACTCATCCCCACTGTGAGCTGACTGGCGGAGACAACAATGGTTACACATAGCGATTCTGTTTGTGTTCGTCATGAACAGACAATGTTTCTGAGTCACAGGGCAAAAGAAAACGCATTTAAGGATTGCATACCCTTCCAATGTGTTGAGAAAACGAAAAACAAATGCCCAAGGTTTCAAAGATCATATCATCATAATTCATTCCAACCCGGACATTCTGGTAAATAGGTGGGCTAGCTTAACGTCACCGGACGTGTACTAAGGTTGCGGACTAGGGAAAGGCCTCCCACGTGGAAGCTAACCAGGAAATAAGGTTTTCTTCTGGCAGGAAGTACCACCAGAGGGTGATGAATTCACGGTTGGCAGCCGGACCTCCCATAAGGTGTCAGTGGCGTATGCCACCCTGTCACAAAAGGATTTCGAATGCCACAACTGAAGTGAATGAGCTCCCGTACGGCGTGCTGTTTGTCTGACGTATGGCGTACGAACATCCTCGGTCTCCGCCAGATATCAACAGATCCCACTGTTAGGGTAAGGGTAAACCTAACCCGAAGAACATGATTCCGCTACCCGAGTTCGGAATTCATATACATGAAGTGATCAGCCTGAAGCTTAACCCTCGTGTAGTTGTTGATGGCTTTGGATTGAATTTAATATGTGTCATCGGTACAATCCTACTCATGACATGCGTGTACATACCTGCTCCACAATTTGGCTTCTGTTCGGGACAACGTGAAAATTCCCCGACCGTCGCTTGTTAAACAACAAGCGATAGGAGCAGACCGATGTCCCGATGCGTGAATTCGGTTCAACACTCGGACACCAATACCCTTGCTACCGACTGTTTTGTTGACGGACAGACGAAGCAGCTGTGGCTTTAAAGTGACGCATGTACACGGGACAATAACATCCACCTCCTCCAAACAATTGTTCATCAAAGCGACTATGAACTGGAACAGAAGCAAGGTGGACGAGTTTACGTATTTTGAATTAAAGGGACAAAAACAGGAAACAATAACATTCAAGTTCAAAATGTCTGTTTTTGCTTCAAACATTTTTTCTTGTGTGGACTTTGGGCATTTGCTTCTAAGTTGTGAGTTTTATAACCAATTGATTTATCAATAAAACACTGATGTGCTGAAATTTAAGGTACGACCGGATAACCCGAATTGTGACAGAACCGATCAATTGCTGTGCTCTGGTTAGTGAAACTTTTGTTAGGATGGTTGACTAACGCGGTATAGTGCAAGCACGTACAAGAGGGCTGAATCGATGAAGAACCGTTTTTCTCTTCTTGATCAGACTACTTAAATCATTTTGGTAGGCGCTTTTCAAAGTGAAATAGTTGGACATACCGCAGCACAACGGGGCAGGTACAGAAATAAAAAATGGATTTCAAGGTCTAGAACCAACACACATGCGTTACTGTGTGCGTGAGTTCATCGCACATGTGACAGTGACGTCACATAGTTCAACTCTATTGCTATTAATTCGGTTGAATGAGACTTACTGCTTAGTCTTATTTATCTCGAGTTGATAAGTGAAAATGTCGTAAACAGTTGAAAGTGGTCCAACTGCAAAGAATATGGACTTCGACCAGATTCGAACCGGCGAAAGGAACAGCATCTCAAAATGCGATAAGAGCACTATAAGCTGAGCTATAAAGCTACGCCGGGTGCTCAAAAATTCTACAGTTAGACTTGATTACCCACCTAACCCACCGTGTCGCATGGAATCCTTAAATGATCCAAGGGGATTGATGGCACAAGTTCGACTTCTCGAACTTCACGGTTGGACATTAAAACTGTGACTGGTAAACATTTACTAAGGAAAATAGTACTAAAAGATGCAACGACCGTGTACGTTTGACGCGGGGTATAGTCTCAAATGTAGCTGATCAACTGTATCATAACCTAGCATGAGTGCCACAACAAAGTGGAAAAACTGAAAACGGTGAAACGAATAATGTCTTTACAAAATGTGAGTTGGTGAACACGTAGAGACTTAGCATACAAGCACCCACAATCACGATATGCATTGCAGTCTTACCGAAGGTTCATTCTAACCACAGAATGCAACTATGGAGCCGAAATGAAGTGCTCTCGAATATGGTCGTTTTTATAAGCATCCTGAGTGGATGTCGTTCAGCCAATCGGATTACGTGGAATATACGCTTTGAAGGTTCGCTGATTTTTCATTTCCCCCCAGATTCATGTGTAACCCGTAAACGCAAGACCTTGATGTAGTAACATCAGACCTGGGATGATAAACCTGTTCTGCGCGCTTGTTCTGGTTGATTATTTTGGGTGGGAATTTTTGAAACCAAAAGCCTGAGAAAGCTTGAGAAATTCGTTCCGAACAGCTGAAGTATCGCTGTGGTTTCGCTGATATAATAAATATCGCCTATTAAAGCCGTTCCTCAAACTTAACGGAAAAGGCGGAGGGTACCCTCAGGAAGTAAGCTTTATGCTGTTAACTCAAACCAAAAACTGGCCACCAGGTTATCGCCTATAACATGATCAGCACAAGAAGCTAGATAATAGCCTGATGCGCGACGGGCTCACAAACAAGGTGCATATGGATTGATAAAACCCGTTCGTCCATAAAACACGCCAGCGATTAGCGACATTGCCAACCGTGTATTTCTACTCCACACCGCTAGTGCCACAGGACACCAAGCATCAGAGACAAATGTGCCGCACGGCATCCTTCAAAACAGTTGAACCTTCACAGGACTACATCATGTCACAGGAATTCGTCGATATAACCCAATGCCTTAAGCATCATTCCGTTCATAAGCTCATAACATACTAACAAATAGTGAAAAACTAAGTTTAAGGTTATCACCGCCACCGGCTTCTTTATAGATGAACAATAGGCTAAGCCCAAAAAAAAAAATCCGATCACGAGGGATAGACTAAAGATCTGGAACTTACGACATGTTAGTTAGCAGGATAGGAAACTAAAAACCTACCCGAACATGAAAGCAATCAACGACTCCATTTTGCCATACAGGTCTAGCGGCTAAAACGTCACAGCTAGCAGGTTTCGTTGGTAGAATTAGGCGAATGATTGGTCGAATTAGGTCGGAAGCTTCTAACTTGACTTCGGCTGTAGGTTCACCTTTGCTGAATAGTTGGGAAACAAATGAGAACATAAAGCGAGTGGTACCATTGTAGGGAATTGTTTTTCGTTCACAAGTCAATATGGTGTATATGAAACGGACTAGTGACAGAGATTGTTCAATTGCATCATTATATAATTATAACGTACATAACACGGATACATAAACACATACACCAAACTTATCAAAGTCCATTGGGTTGGAGAAATAAAAGGAGACATAAAAGAAGTCCGTAGGTATTTTTTCAAGGATATCTAAGCATAGATTAATGTTGTTATCTGAACCAGAGCTACGAAATTAACAACGTTTTCTAGAACAAATTCTTGACTTCAGAATATGCATCTCTCGAATTCGTCATATACTGACCACTTAGTGTTGAAACTTCCAGCCCAACCCATGTCACAAGAGAACTGCTTGACGGGACAGGCTAGAGTTTATATGAAGCATCTGTAACATTCGTTTGGACTTACTCTTCACTCACTGCCTACTTCCCCTCTTTGTGAGTAGTATGCTTTATGACATAATTGTGTTCATGTGAAGGTCGCTTTGGCCGCCATCTTGAATTTGGACATTTTCTGCTTATGCTCGATCACTGACGGTCGAAAACCCTCTCGAGACGTACCATTTCGAACGTATGTGACATCTCATATTGAGTTCATATGTCTACTCTTATGTATTTGTTGATATCCATGTATTTTCTACTATAGAAACATTGCCGAGCTGTTTGCGGTCGTTATCAGTTTGAATTGACCTCGAGGTGTTAAGTTCTAGTGGTACCCAGCTGACCTCTGAAGTGGAACGCAGAGCAGATTCTACAGCATCCGAGTGACAAGTGACTACATTGCTGGAAAGAGATCAAAGCAATTATTAACGTGATATAAGCAGGTCTGGTTCAAAAATTCATTGACGATTCACGTCGTTTATGCAATGTCCTTATCACACTGCCAATATATAAGGACGCTAATGATCGAAAAAGGACAGTGTCGGGGAAGAACCCAATTCCCCGAAAATACCGTTTTATTTGACTTCGCAGTGGCTTAACTCACTACTAGTTGTAGTGACCTTCATAGTCGGCACGGTCATGTGCCACGTCCCTCATCACGTGCGTTCTCAACCTTTGCGCAGAATTCTGGCGCCCGGCCCACACGCACGTACTTTACTTGGGACATCACTGTACTGTCTGGATCTTTGTCTGGTCCACTTCTGCCCTTGTTTTCTGATTGGTCACAAACCCTTTAAATGTTGTCTAGTTTGTGACCGTGTTGTCTTCGGACTGAGTGACATAAAGTAGCTCTGTCCGAAGGCCAGTCTTTTCTCTGTGTTCGTTCGTTAGCCTCAAGTGGTTGGGTTGGCCAGGAAGATTCGTATTAATCGTGCATATTTCGAAGTCAGTCGTTCAGAACCGTTGAACGTCGTCTTTCGTTATCTACCGTTTCACTAACCGTTATTCCGTTGTCTGTTTACGCGCTCGTAGGCCGTATTCCAAGTTACGACAGACAGTCTTAGGAAATCGGTTACGTAAAGGAGATATCATAACCAACTAATGTATGGAAAGAATATACATTTACCACAGTGTTAATATTTTTTTAAATGAGGGAACAAGAATTGAGGTTAGACTTACTCCCTCATCTTTTTGATTTTTTTTCGTAAACGTTTTGTTTTCGCATCTTCGTCTAATAGACGAAATACTTCTAGGGTGCGGTCAAAGGACTGAAAATTGAACCGAAACCATGTAAACAGGAAACAACGTCACGAAAGATCCCAATATATACATGAACGTTAAACCACGTGAATCTTAAAGATTTAAACAGCTGTTGAGGTTGGAAAACAAGGGGGATAAATCTGAAAATTGTCAATGGAAGGGAAAGATATTTCAAGAAATGACAGAATAGTGATCATCATAAACGATGATAATATAGCAGCGGTTTTTACTATGTTTGGCTCAACTGTCAGACTCGTCATTAAACAGCTGATGCTATGGCAAACAACTAACAAAGTTTCCAACATGCTTATATGTCTGTTATTACAACGCTGTCCTTAAACTCAGATGACTCCCATGACTTTTCAGCTATAAAATTGTAGTCTATAGTTACAAGACGGTTCTAAGGTTTTCACGTAACTGGCTTGTGTGATTCGAGACATCTCTCAAACACTTCTAGTCAGGTAAATTCTCTGTTTTAAAAGCACTTTCGATGTGGAATATGCTATTTTCCGCGATCTTTGTGAAGTGTCTGGAGGCCCTACAATGACAGGGTTAGAAATGACATTATTACGAGAATAACGAATAGTGAAGACAGGAGTACTCACCTAGTATTCCTCAAATGAAGTGCCAGGCCATGAGAAGGGATGCCCTAACCGCTGGTTACGCACTAGACACAGGTCAGGAAAATGATCAGGAAAATGTCGAAGTAAGTAGACTAGGATTTACAACTACTCGGGGGATCGTTAGTTGCAGAGGCAATCGAAATGACCAAGATCACACATGTTGTAAACCAAACTAATGGGACCGGACTCTCTGCTACATGGCGACCGGTCTTATAAGGAGCAAAGTATTTTGTATTGACAGGAAGATTAAACGACAATTTAAACAGATCACAACTGATCCCTCTGTTTACATCTTTCAAAATTAGTTGGCTTTGTGATCAACCTATCTGACCACATAGAGTTCCCTCTCAATTATCACGTGTCCTCAATCTATTGTACACAGCAGTTCCAACCTAATGCTAACCTCTGTCTATGCACAACTGACCCGAGATCTACTGACTTCCAACTCGTTCAGCTGTTCATATCAAGCCTGCAATAAGTTTGAAAAAACTATTTGTAACGAGTTCACCTGTTCTGATACAGCTTGTACGCCAAATATGAAACGCAGCTGATAAACCAAACAGTTCACTTCTCACAAGTTGTTTTGAAGTTACGAATGCTCAATCGGTCTCATTCGTGTTAACATTAGAACAATCCATATCGAATTAACACACCCAATGGATATCGACACATTTTTGTGTGTTTTTAACGTGTTGATCCATAGGATAGATTGGCCAAAATGGCATCATAGCAACGTACTTTGAAAGGTCAAAAGAGTCGCCTCAAGTGCTAGTACGTTTTTAGTCCAGACAGATTATTCTTGCACACTATGAGCCAGAAGGGTTTCAGATGAAGACAGTGGCAGGCCAGTAATCTTAACGATGCGTTCCGTGGAAGGTGGATACAAGCATAATTTGCTTGCGTGGCAAACAATTCAATGGTGACAGGCGGTGAAACTAAATCTAACGAAAAGTGATCTGGGACCGTTGTTTGATTCGAGTACATCCAAAGATCGCTGATCAAAAGCAGTTATCCACGAAGGAGAGGAACGTGAAGACGGGGTGTTATTGAGTACAACCAACGAAAGCGTGCGAATAGATTTTCAACGTCTATGAAAGCTAGACGTAGACTTAGTTTTATTGGTATAAGTTAACAAGAAGGGAATTGTGCTTATCACCCTGCACGAAGTCAGTTCCTGGGGAGAGTGCAACTTCCACTGAAGTGTATTTTGTTTCTTTCTCCTCCAATTGGACAAAAATTTCCTCATCAACTGTAGCATATATGGTTCACTGGTTCGATCAGGTTAAATTCTTACCGCCCGACGCTACGTGTCAGTGAGCTTTCAACTCCGGGTTAACTGTCTCGGATGTGTGCTTATTCTTATCCATGACTCCCATCTGACTGAAATCAGTTATTACAAAATCATCACAAGTTGACCAAAGCAGTGTTTTGACTCCGGTTGACCTCGGGTAAGTAGAACTTGTAAACCTAGCGGTCTTCCACATCTGCCTCATCTTGACATAATGTTGAGGTGTTGCACACAAGCTGCAAATAATATGGAGTCGAACCACTGTACACAATACCGGGGACTTCGTGCGCGCGGTTCCATCGCCTCCGTTTTCCTCTGCTTCGTCTTTCCTCCCCCTAATTTTACTTTCTTTTGTACACACACACACACAGGTTGTATGGTTACATGGCCATAAGCACAATAGTATGGACTGCTGGTATACTGTTAACTAGGTTGATGATGGTTACTTGAGTGTGAACTTAGTATCTGCAGAAACCGTAATGAACGAATCAAACATCTTCTTTGACATAAATTGAGAGTGGACAACATGCTGACCTGACAGAAAAGAAACATTCCTGTTTGATCAAAAATAAGCGAGTGCACTCGGCGTGATCCAAATCGGGGGATGGAACCAACAAATTCTGCTTGAATACAGGATTGACGTTCCGAAAGCGGTGCAATCAGAGGCCCACTTGAAACCTCGGTCGAATGTTTCTCGGAAGGCATCAGCTCCGAACAAAGTTCATCCTACAAAGGGCATAAGATTGATTATTTGAACAAGACGTTTGGGAGAACAAATGTAGATTTTGCAATCTTTTGTAAACAAAAACGACGTATAGCTACAGTGACTGAAAGTAAATAATGTAAAGATAAAATAGATCAAATGATTCAGTGCATCAAAAAAGACGACAACCTACAGTCCACTACTCACGTTTAAGTTTCCGACTGTAAACCAACATTGCGTGAGATCACGGCAACAGTTACGCAGATGATAGCATTTTAATGCAAACGGAAGCACAGCGGTGAGCCTCGTCAAACAAATCAGTCACTACTCATGGAAGCGCATTCGGCCTAACCGAATAGCAGAATAGACGATCCCAAACAGACTGTGTACATTTTGTGTGTGTAGTTCTCTGCTTCTCATCAGTTCAGCACATTTCCCCATTGGTTATAATGTTCCGTAATTTTTCTGGTCTTTTGATGAGGGATATCAAGGCTTTAGAAAACACAGGATTGAAATGCTATTTCCCTATTCCAATTCTGAAACGTACGCGTGGACTTCCACAAACCAAAAAGAAGATACATAAGCCCGCTAGACATCGCAGTACTTTGAGCGATGATTATGCAGCAAAAGACATAGCATACACATAACATATAACATACATGGGATATGCAGACCGTACATGGCGAATATACAATGCACATGCAGCATATGTATAAGAATACAGGCAGTATTGGCTCTTCCTTACCCTCAATCTTCTTAAAACGACTTATTATTGTGTCGCTCAAGCAAAGCCACTGAAAATAGACCTCAAAAACCCAGCCGCTACCCTGGGAATCCCGTTTACATTCGTAATACGACCATAAATGACGTCACAATAACACTAATCTAAAACTGAATACGTCAAATTGGAACGACTTCGATTGCTCCAATAAGCATGTGGTTTAAATTGCAAGCAGGGAAGTGCTAGTGTAGAGTAAAATCACAGACGACCCAGTTGGCAGTGTACCAGAACAGAAAGAGGATACGTTGAGATACGTTAACGGTTCGTTTACACTAATCAGTCCATAACTAAAAGCATCTACGTTATAGTTACCAGATGACTAGAGACATACAATCACGCGAAGTACTGTGTAACCGAGACTAAGGCAATCTGATGTGCTGACTTCATCCCTTCCGTGCGCACAGCATGAATTTTTAAGATTGGTTAACTACGGGTTCTGAATGCGTATCAATATTTTCAATAGACTGAATTAGTAAGTTAAGCAGCCTGTGATCACAAGGTGTTTAACAATGGACGCTGTAAAAAATTGAGCAGCTGAGTCACCCATTGGAGGTTGTTGCACCATATGCCGGTAAACCAAGATATATTTTCATAATCAGAGAATCGTATGAGAAAATTTAACTGGTATCATGAGTCGGGAGTTGAGTCTGATCGCCCAAAATACACAACATGCACAAACAAACGCGTGCCTTTCAGAACAATCAGTCTTTTCAGTACAGAAGACACGATGACCTAAAGATTGGAAGGAACGAGTAGACAGAAAAACGCAGCAGCTCAAAAAAATGATACACGTCAAATTCAGAAACAAAGCCGACGAAACAGACAGCAGAATAAAATCAAGCAAAACAAACAGGTTTCTATACCTACCGGATCAAAGTGCTTTAGGTTCCATAAACGTAGGTGACTGTCACCACTCCCACTGATCAACAAACGATTCTCAGCGGCGAGCGAGAAATCCCAGACAGGACCTGGGTGGCCCGTAAGAGTGGCAAAACAATGTAGGTTTTTCACATTCCAGAATTTGATGAAAGTATCTTGAGCGCTTAAAGTGTGAAAGTGAGACAAATTCCAAAACAATGAATTTCAGTTTGAAAGTCATGTTGGAACCAACCTGGTGAAATATTTGCGTATACAAAAGTCAAGTAGCAAATGCTGCGAAAAACTAGGCATTTAATCACAGACATTGAGAAAAAAATACGAACGAATCAATAAAATGCAAGATCCATAGCGAAGTTTAATAAAAACGAAAAGAAAACACATAAACAGCGTACTTTTAAATGACATCAAGGCCCACCCCGAAAAAGACGTCCAAATGTCTCGGAGCCCAACATAGAACAGACAATGGCCATTTTCAGGAACAACCCCAAATCATGCTTAAACCTAACGTAACGCGTCGACACACTTGTTTACTACTATCCTAAATGTTAGATCACGTGGCAGCTAAACACTGGTAGGATAATTAACCCTGGACAGGAACAATCATGGGAATCGGAAGCGTGCTATTTATAGTCAGTTTCGTTACCACTGAGTTAGTGCGAGCAAAATCACGGCGCAATACAAATCCCGATATCCAACATGAGTAACAACTATACTTAAAGCATCCACACTAATCATCCCCATGACGGCGTTGAACATACGCCTGATATCAGCTAGTGAGTTGCAGATTAGTCGGAAATATTATTAGTGGGCAAGCACCGTATAGGACAACGTTACACAAGTAAAATGGTACTTTCTATAACAAGGCTAATGTCCCATTTTAGAAAGAGTATAGAGGAGCCCTTAAACCAATATCGTAGGGAAGACCTAGACACATTGTCACCAAATTAAGTGCAGCAAACAGTACGTGGGAATTCGGGTGACCTCCGATTTTGCTTAGGAAAGCGATGCAAGGTCGGAGCCTGAGAATCGAATTAAGCCCTTTCTAAACTGCGTCCAGCAGACAGAGGCGACCGTTATGATCCATGTACAATTCTATTGTTCGGCGACTACGTTCAAACATGTAAGTCCTATTTTAAAACGTAAGTGGCCTGTATAAATAGAGTTTAAAACATTCAGCTTGTAAGGTACCAGGCGTGAAGGTGTTGAAGACTTGCTAATTGTGTTCGCCTGAGAGGAAAAGAATATCGTCGATGTCTCTAATCTCATCTTCACCGACGAACAGCCAACAGCCCTATATTAACTTAGGATAGTGTAAGTCAACATGGGCTGTTACTATTAGCCTGACCACCTACGTTAGGCCATGCCCATTCACTTACAGAGTGGTCAATGCTGGGAACAACCTAGATGGTGGTGTTACGAGTTCGTGGCCCTGTTGGTTTCAAGAGAGAGCTAGACGATCTATGTCAATACTTTCTCACAGCTGTTATTATAGGGGATGCTGCATAAATCAGGCTGTTCTCATTTCTCAGAGATCCGCAGTATGTATGTCGTTTAACACTACGCCAATTGTTTACTACGTGTCTGTTTTGCGACTTCCATATGGTTTTCGGACTTGCGTGTTGCACTGATTCCGAGAAATATGCTACGTCTTTGGGACTTTAAGGATCAACCCCACTAAAAGGACTAGTAAGAAGCAACCAATCACGTTCATGGGTTTGTACGTAAAGTTGCCGATTGTTCAGGGATGCACAGCCCCCTATGTGCAGAAATGCTTTTATAGTTGAAGCACGGTACTCTTCCGAATGAGAAGAGGTGTTAAGAAACGTGACTTTAAAAAAGGGCAGTTCGACGGCCCGATGATGGACCAGGACTACCGATGTACTATGAAATACGCCGGAAAAATTCGCGACAACTAGTAGAAGCTTGATGTAACACCGGAGACATCTATTACGCATACTAATAATCGAGATCTTACATCAATGTCTAATTCACTAAGCTACTCAGCTGGACCAGCCCCGAATGTCAAATGATTCAAACTTTTGAATTAGTAAGGCAAGTATGGTCCCCGAAAGAAACCCTATATTCTGTTGTCTCACAGGTCAATTTGTCCAGCCAGTTGCTCTGCGTGGGGCCATCCGAGTCAAAGCCCTTCTGCAGCAAAGCCGACTAGAGAAGCCCCCGAAGCTATATTTGTTCCGACGTATCAATCCACTCATTCTTATTCTCTTTCCCTTACTTTAATTCTGATTTGTATGCATTGCAGCCAAGGCGTGTGATAAATACTGACGCACTGAAGGTTCTTACGTTAAAGCAAGTAGATCAGAAAGTCCCCTGACAAACATTCCATCAGGTCTGGAAACAGAGGCGCAAAATAGAAACAAAAATTCCCGATCCTGAAGTTCCCATGTATTTGAAGTCGTCATTGTACACTGCGATGTATGAATGGTTCTTTGTCAGAGTCCCTTGTGGCAACGAGATCGAGTCCACCGTTAATTTAAATTGGAGATCGCAATGACTTACAAGGCGCGGCAAAGCCTACTCGACTGGTTTCAAATGAATGATTGTTTATTCGTCATCAGACAAGGTGTTTTGGTCAAAGTATGTCAAAATAGACCAGACAGATGTTGTCTGTTTATCATATCCATATACGCCCCGACAAAAAATGGTTCAGATACTAAGAATGTTCTCTGCAGTCCCCTCCTCCTTTGAGTTCGAGACCATTTAGCCATCGGCTATTGATGACGACCCTCCGCTAAAGGCCGGGTTCGATTTTGAAACAACTTACTCGAGCCAGACTATGCTGTGGTTCGAGTTCACTTTGTTTTATTGTTTGTTCGCAGATCACCCGGTCGCAACCGGAGATTCTAAGGGGCTGTCTGTCCGGCAGTATTGACAACAAAACAGCAGTGTAAGAATCCAAACGAGCACTGAGCAAAAACACTGACAGTTGTGCGAACCGGTTGTGAAGAGGAGTACAGCATACACAGCAGGAATGGATTTCCAAGGATCCGATGGTTTACGGAAAATATCGGCTTGTTCCCAAGGGCTTCAAGTACAACAAAGACTGGCACGAACTGAAACGCCAGCTTATGAACAGTCCGTGCAAGGAGCGTCAAAATTGGTCGAACCAGTTAAGAAGATGAAAGCATTTTCATCAGTGAGTAATCGGGTGCTATTTCCTATCATCGTCGACAAGGATGTACTTGGACGATATGTAAAAAAAGATGGCTCAGGAAGTCATAACCTGCCGCGTAAACCTCACATATGAGCTGGGCAAAGTGAAGAGTAATTTCACTGGCCTGAGTCAGCTGTGGGCGATGGAAGAAGCGGGTCTTATTGTGGTGTTTCTAAAGATTTACACGGGAAACCGAAGTGGCCCTTGAACTCAAACTGGTGAAACGTAATGAGCCTTCGGATACAAACATGTTTTCTACAACCCTTCACAAAACGGTGTGGAGAGATTGACGTCTCAACGTCTTCTTGTTTCTCTTGGGCAGCTGTCTCGGATATTTTGTAGTTCGATGTTTCTTTTTCTCCTCAAATAGGTTATAGATGACATTTTGGAAGGAGAACGCAGAGGTTCCTAGAAGAGACCTCTGTCACACAGTAAACCAACTGATGTTAAACATGCCGAGAACGTAGTCTGACACTTTTCTGCAACTTTCTGCGTTATCTTGGCTTCTGCGCTGTTTTGATGCGGCGGACGAAGCTGACTACGACTTCGGTCCTTACAGGTTCAACCATGTCAGACAGGCCAATAAGGAGCAGCTAGACAAAAAAGCAGTTCAGCTTGTAGTTTGGTATGTCACACTACTGACTGTGGAAAGGTGTTAGGGTAGTAAGGCACGAATTCAAGAGTACACAACAGGAATGTACTGAGGCTCTGCTGTCTTTCACTTGCAGATGGAGGGGGGTAGAAAAGGTGCCGTCAAACAAAAGGCACTCCGATTTCCCAATGGCTGACCCTGACCGCCAGCGCATTATTCTGTACAATAAAGAACCCGCACAATTCTCGAAAGCTCGATGTAGCTTACAATACACTTACAATACAATACTGCGCGCAGCAGTAACCGAAATGTCATTGCTGTCTTACAAACTGCGCCCCTGGTTGAATTAGCCCACCACTGCCAAGTTGGTCAGACTTTTGGGCCACTGGCTCTCGGTAGGATTCCCGAAGAAAACCGTTCATTCTGTTGCCGCGCAGGTCACATTTTCCCGTCAGATACTCTGAATGCGGTCTACTCAACCAAACTCTGTTCCCATTTGTCCCACAGGTCAAACTGTTGACTTAGAGACTCAATCTGAAATCCCACATGTCAATCTGAGACATGTGCGTGAACGTGAGACATTGTCCATCAGGACATGAAATGTGCGTACGCTGCTGGATCGGTGTAGCACCAGACGGCCGGATCGTCATGGAATGGAGGCGTTGCTGCACCAATGTAGTAACCCTGAATAAAAAAAGGTTTGCCGGTTAAGGTGAGTTCGTTGATGCTAGGCAAACCGCACGGTATCAGATCTAGAATCATGTCCATGCGCTCAAAACTTGCCTGAGGTAAGCCTGTGTTAGGAGGTGCATCTCCTAACGAGACAGCCAGGACACATCACGCCACATCGGTCGGCCGGCCCAACTCGGATGGTATGGTCGTGGGTGGTGGTATGGTCCCACTTAGCCAATCAGATTGCAGGTGTGCGGTCGAACGCCTGTGCGCTATCTGGACAGTGTTTTTTCTCGCGTTGCCTTTTGATGCCCCCTTTAAAGTGGCTTGCGCTGACGCCCTGACTGTCATATATGACTGTTTGATTTGATTCGCTCTATGTCTGTCGGCCATCTATGGTAATCGTTTTGTTCTATAAAGTTGGAGTTTCTGTGGTCTGGTTTTTTCTCGCTCGTCAAATAAACAGTGCAGCCGCGTCTCTTCTGATTTCTCGGTTTTGGGTAAAGTGACTGAGCGCGTAACCAAGGTGACGACCCAACAGCTTGCCACATATCTTAGTGTTTAGGGCCCAACTGCGTTACACCGATCATAAGAAGGGCCACTTCTATGGTCAGATGTCCGACACAGTTGACTTGATATCGGAGAGTAACCTATTGTTTCTTCTAGGTGTCTTGAAGGCGTGAGTTGGGTAAAAATGAACAGTCTTATCGGAAATCTTCGGACCTCAGGATAATGGTACAATCAGCGAGAACAGCGATCGTCTATTTCACCTGGTGGTACTCACGAGCTGACTATCACAAACACCCGACTCCAGCCGGATGCGAACGACATCATGACGTGGACTCGTCCACGAAGCGGCCATCTCCATTTGTTTGATTGTGTGATCGTGCGACAGTTCCACATTCATGAAGTGTGCAGCACGCGAGTGATGCGCGGGACTGAATGTAGCACAGATCATGGGCTAATCAGGGCAAGCCTCTTTATCGTAGACAACGGCAGAAACTGGGTGTCAAACGACTGGAGAACTCAAGGACGATGATTACTTTTAAACGTGTAGCTGTACTTCATCTGAAAGATGCTCCCGTATCCACTACCTTCCGAGGATATGTGGCAACAACCGAAGGAAGAGATCACGGCAGCAACCATTGGGACGACCGATATCGAGTGCCGGACGGACTCGACGACAACTCAGCTATCTCTAACTTGATACAAGAGAAGAATGCAGAGTTTACCGCTTCCACAACAAATCCGGAAAACGAAGCAAAAAGAGCGATATTCCAAAGTATACGCCGGCAAATCGTCGAACGTTTCCATAGAATTAAGGACGAGTGGTACAAGAAGCAGTAAAAGGTGATGCAAGGCTACGCCCAGTAGAGATAACATAGAGATCTACAATTCGCTTGAGGCAATTTTTGGTACATCTGTCAAGTCTACCACATGTGGAGACTGGCTCTTCATGCACCCAGTCAGAGGACATCACGAAAAGGCGGCGGAAACCATTTGGTACCCTAATAAACCGTCCTGCTAACATTGATTGGGTGACCGTGAATAACTGGCCGCAGCAAAATTTCGGCATCACTTGGTACGGTCCCAGATTTGGCAGAGTTGCAGGGAGCAATTAGACAACAGCGCGATGGAAAGCCTGCAGGCGAAGATAAATTGCCAGGTTAAATTCTGAATAATGACCGACCAGCGTTGGAACGTCCTTTGCTCCAGTTGGTTCTCTCCATGTGGGAGCACGAGGTGATGTCATAATAATTCAAGCATGTTCTTATCGTACACTTGTTTAAAGGTAAGGGTAGCATGCAATGCCTCGACAGCCATCGGAGCATAAGTCAGCAAGAATCCTGCCTTCCTGACTTCCTGACTTCCGAACGAATCACTGTACGATCGACCTGGTGTTCGATTCTCGACAAGTTTCGAAGAAACGCCGGGAACGGAACCGGTTTCTGCATGCTCTGATCGTGGACTTCACCAACGCCTTCAATTCCGTGAGCCGCGAGGCGTTGTGGACGGTGCTTGGTAAGTTTGGATGTCCAGGTAAGTTCGTTAATTTAACTGTACTGTTGCATGTGGGTATGAAGACGGAGGTACAGCCAGGTGGATCGACTTGTGATGATTTTGACATTGTCACTGGCGTGAAGCACGGCTATACCCCAGCCCTAATCCTATTTAGATTATACTTGACTGCAATTCAAACGGTTGCTTTTCAGAACACAGAGGACGGTGTTGAGATTGAGTGCCACCATGAATTGGCACCTACTGAATATCCCACGCTTATGCACCCCAGGCCAGCTACATATCTCAACGATGCACCCGCTTCTGCTCACAGACGACAATGAGCGGTCTGCACATAGCAAAGACGAACTTCGCCGAGTGATGACAGATTACTTGACTTCGGCATCCAAATTTAGGTTGGATATCAACACAGGTAAGACAATTTCTCTTTTTCGGCTTTTTTCGAGTGGATGTGCTGTATCTGCACCTGCGTCTGAAATTCACATCAGTGGCGATGTTGTCGACAGTTGCGCAGATTTTCGCTACTTAGGTAGCAAACTGTCAATAGATCTTTCAGCACACCGCTAGTTGCGAGCTCGTGTGGTGAAGGCTAGCGCTGCTTTCGGTCGTCTTGAGAGACGTGTTCGGAAGAACCACAACCTGAAGCCAAACACTGACCTCCTTGTCTACCGCTCAACGGTGCTATCTATACCACTGTACGGCAGTAAAACTCGGACAGTGTATCGGCGGAATGTACGCAATCTGAGCCGTCTCTATTGGCAATGTATAAGACGCACCTTGGGTATTTGGTGGTCGGATATGGTTCCGAACACTGAGGTACTTCGGTGAGCAGACATAAACGGGATCAAAGTCATGCGGATGTTCAATCACTTTTGTTGGCTAGGCCCGTAGGATAGTGACGACCGGAAACTCCGAAGTAGCTGCTGTACGGGCAAATGGAAACAGGTAAGCGAGATCCTGGTGGTCAAAAACTGAGATACAATGATGTTATCTAAGTAAGTCTTTCGCGTTGAGATCTTGGGAGGACTTAGCCTCGAACCGGACGGTCCGAAAGTCTAATAAGCAGCACCTACGCAACCATGAAGTGAAACACACAAGAGAACCATCAGTGCCATAAGACGTGATGATGATTATATGATGTTGTGATGTGACCACGAATTCACTGGCCGTCTCGGATTGGCAGATCATCGGCCTACTCATAGTACACCGTCGGCAAAGAGGTAACGAGTATGTTAGGTTCAAGTAGGTTATGTCAACGATCTCCATTCTTTCCGTTCGCATCGACCATTAACCAGTCTTTGGACAACTCATCATCTCCCCTTTTTAGGAACCTGGGGATATGTGGTCTTCTATCCTTCATTTTCCTCAGCTTTGCTGGTGCACTGTATGGTTAATGTTTTGTTTGCTTTTTAGTCCAACCCTGAATTCTGTTTTTCATCCAATCCTCTCTAGCGTGCACTACCATGCACTCATATACTGAACTACCTCCTGCGTAATAATTCCAGCATTTTCTTTCCCAGTTTATATCTCACTTATCTTCCGGGAGATAAAGGTTTCCCTTCCGTGCTAACCAGCATGGGCCACCTGGACACAAAGGCCTCACTCACACGCCTCCCGGCCTAATTCCTTTGAGTTTACACTGGATACGTTGTGTGTGAGTGAAACTACAGATGGTGAGAGCGCAAGCCGCCTATGGTGTTATGCACGGGTGTCCTTTGGCCTCGGAAATTGGGGCAGGTTAATCCAAAACGAATGCCTTCAACCTTGTACCCTTTACCTTGAAAACGCAACGTGCTATTACAAGATTAGCTTGGCCCCGGTTCACTTATACCATTGCAAACATGCCGCTTGAGAATGTTGGTCGTCACATCTACCTGGATAGTATCACCCTAACAGCCCGTATCATTAATGGCAAAGTGTACATGAGGCTAACGAGACTACGCAGCGCATTCGCTGGATTTCAATTGGAGTCGCAGAGATGCGGTTGCCGACGGAAGGCAGGATGTACAATGCGTGTTCGCGTTCGACATTGCTCGAAGGTTTATGGACATAGACTACTCACGCGGAAGATGCACATAAACTTTCAATGTTCGGCCGAAGTTGTCTCTGCCCGTTAACCTGTATCAAGTGAGTTGAATGACTACGCAATGCACCAGTCCATCGGCGAGTGTATAGAAAGTGTGCGAGTTCGATATCGCTGATAAAGCGCACAGTCTACGCTGAGTAGGTCACGTAATCCGTGTGGTAGCATAGCTTTTTCCTCATCACGTAGTGTTCGAAGCGTCTGGTGGAGGTTGGAATGGGCTGCAAAGCCGACAAACAGTGCGGTGGTTAAAAACTATGAAAACTTTGACAGTTTGGCTGAACAAGGTTGGTAGATGCCGCCGGTAAAGTTAGAGAATGCATGGTCATCCACATCGATGGTTGGAAACGCCCTCTGCCGCAACAGCGTGCGCAGCTAAAAGCTTGGCCTCATCCGTGACACTGTTGTTTTATCCCTTTTGAGGTTGGTTACTTTTTACTGCCTTTATGATCTAACTTTTATGTTCACTTCTAAGTTGGCCATTTCATGGACTAGTGACAGGATCAACGGCAGTCCCAGCCGCGCTCCATGTTGAATATGTACGTATGTAACCTCTGCTTACTTTCAAAAATATTGTTTGTCGCATCGAGTAGGTAGCGTGGCACGTTCATGCGGCTGGTTTTGTCAAAAGCGTTAGCCTACTAAATGACAGCTGAGTTTTTTAACTGAAGAGTTGTCCTGTTTCTAACACGGTTTTTCATCCTGCTCCCTCCAGAGACGTCGCGAAATTTTCGCGGCTCACTGGGCTCCAACAAAGTGATCTACCGGTGTTCACTACAAATCGAGCGTGCTCTTTTCTATCCAACTCACTGCTTGGTGTAGAATCTAGAACTGTTTCTTAGACTAAAACGAAGCAATTGGCAGTATTAAAAGAGAGAAGCCACCTCAACTTATCAACAAAACTGACACTCAGTATACGACCACGAGCTCTGTCATCGCTGAATCTGGTGTACTGCATGGTGCAATCCTCTCCCGACTCTTATTTTCGTTGTATATAATACCCACTTCATGAACACATTATTTAATCAAGTACGCACAGTATACGAGATTACGCATTAAGTACCTACTCGATTTGCCTTGCGTGCCCTAGTGGACGGTTAATCCCAACTGTCTAGGTGGTCTCAGTCTCGTATTCTGCATCTTATTG
>JTDE01004452.1:0-12787 GCA_014338405.1 Paragonimus skrjabini miyazakii
ATAGAGTTTCAAATGCACATGCTGGGGTAATAAAGTGACCAGAGGTCAGAACGTGACGAGCGATTGTGAATATCTTTTTATATGTTTCAGTAACTTACCCAAGAACCTGACCATGCCTTGAAATTGGTAAGCTTTCCTAAAGTACTGGACGATTGTCCACTTTTCTTGGGGTATACAACGATTTATTACGATATGTTTGCGTTTCGGAGCTAATATGAAAACGTTGCTTTCAGTACACTCATTGTTCCAACTGTTTTATGTAAACTAATGGGTGGAACTAACTGTCTTAAAAACGGTTACACTATCTAACATATTTTGACTAAGTAGCTTATAACATTCTTGAATCATGCTTACTTACACGATATCCATGAGGGTTTACCAAGCGCGTTAACGCTAGCGGATCACACACAACAGAACTGGTGTTCCCGGTACAAACGAGTAGAGTCAACGTTCTAAGTAGCCAAATGTAGTCCAGACGGTTGTCCGGTTTAATTGAAAACTTAAAAATCAAACAGCAGCTTAAAAAAATGACTGCTTTGATGTCATATTAAGTGGTTCCGGCATAACTAAGCCAGTTTGTCTATTCGCCTTGAGTCAGTGTGTTTCTTATTGGAAGTATGCCAATTAAGTTATCAGTGTGAATAGCCTTTAGGAGAAATGCGCGGCCAGCAAATGAGGCAACGTTCTCTGCACCTGCCTGGAGATAGCAGCCTGCGTGGTTAGCAGACAAGTCATTCAAATAAACACCATAGCTATTTACAACTCAGCCCACAGTAAGGTAACACACACAAGAGACAGAACTTAAAAGCTAACTAGTCTTTCTGAAGGTGCATAATCAATGGCTGCAGAAAGATCGGTTCACGATAGGATGTATAGGAAAAAAAAGCCGCTATGGCTAATGTATCTATACCAGTAGCTTTGTTACAGTGAGACAAAAGTAACACCTAACACACCGTTTCACTGACAGAACCATAAGAATACGTATACAGGATACGAGTTTCGACGAAGCGACTCCTCTAAACATGCTATTCTTGGAAAACGGCTCCACGGAGTGATTACCACGAAGGAGTATGCGGCATCGTGAGGAGACGGATGGGGTATCTCTGGCTGAAGAGAAAGGTGTGCACATTTACTGTCTAATCACTTTCAGTTCGCTTGCAGAAACATTCACATGAGAACTTAAAAATGTTGTCAACGGAAACTTCCAGGAAGCTAAACTAGTCCAGCATTGTGTTTGTTTTTGTGGCTTCTTTAGTTTATACTCAATAACTTGTTTTTGTGTGATCAGTTATAGATTTCGCATGATCAGACGCTTGGCTGAACGTATCCGTGATTATCATTCGGTATCGAGAGACAGTGAAGTTACCAAGGCAATCACCAATACTATTAAGGTTAACCAAGTTCATTCGAATCGTTTCATCAACTCAGCCACCTGCATTTGTCCAGTTCACCAGGTAAGGGCATTACACTGGGAGCTGTCGAATGCTGTCCACAGGTGAGACGATAGGAACCTGACCAAATAATCCATTAATGCGGGCTCAAAAACGTTTTGTTCAAGTTTTGCGAATGCCACGGTTCATCGCGATGACTAACCGTAATTTCCATGGTTTCAGCTGCGCCATAATTATGACATCAATATGTTAGGGTGTTGTTTATGTTTGTACTTATTAGGTAGTTAACCCCGTTTGAACTATAACTTTGTGTTGTTGTCTGTGCTACACAAACCGTATGCATCACTAGCAAATAAAGCGGTAATTTGTTAGTTATAAGGCAATCCATCTGTGAAAAACCCGGGCTACGACTGGATTCGGACCAGCGACAATAGCCTCATGTTATTAGGAAGCATGTGCATTACTGGCTAGGAAACGGAGCAAAATCGGTAGTGAGAAAATTCACACTAGTATTCCGTGACCAAATCACCTCTACGTACACTCGGTGTTCATAAAATCATCGTTATGTGTTAAGTCTGATGAAGGATAATAGAAGACGTGATTGTTCGCTACATAGTGATCTTGGCGAATATTCAGGAGATTTGTAACTACCGGATATTGTCTTTTGTGCATATGACGCTGGTTGTTGGTCAAACAATAGAACCCTATTGTTCGTTAGAAATATGACGTTTTCAGTGCGTAATAAAATGGTGAAGAAGTTGGTCGCGTCGACGATAGGACATGCTGTCAGAATGTTGCGTAAATGATCAGCTTCTCAATTGATCGTTTATTTGTCCCTTTGTATCATTAACAAAACCAACTGCTTGAGCAACCGGTCAGTCTCCGTTAAAGCAAGTCTACGTTCAGCTAACGCAAATTTGGACGCAACAGAAAACAAATTGAAAGATTACGTATGAGACAGGAAGGTTGAATGAAGCTGAACTCTGCGTTCGTGAAACTTTTTACCCGGGTAAGAAGTAACATACATAGTTGAACAGAAGGGTATGTGCGGTTTGGGGGATATTGAAGCCTGTGGCGCACAACATCGAGCAGATGATCCCCACGAAATTGTATCCTCATGAGAACAACCTTTTAGGTACTATATACCTCGGTCTTTCCGGTTTAGACTTTCTGGTTACAGAGGCGTGAGCATGGAGACTGTTTAAGCTCCTTGGAAAATTTGGAAGACGCCGCTGGAGTGGAACGAGTCAAGACCAGCGGCACACAACAAGCTACCCTACAAATTTTCATGAAGGGTAAGGCGAAGAAGGTAACGGATGAGGAACGAACAGACCTTGCGAATTTGGGGTGCGTCACCGCGGAAGAAGCACTAGTGGCAGGATTCGACAGTTCAGCCAACCGCCAGAAATCAATGTGATGAGCGTGGAACAGGACTGGGTGCGTTAGCGGTTACTGTCAACCTTCGGGGCTTGTTGAATAGAACCCCTTCCCAATTCGGCTCGGTATCAATGAAGAAATTATAGATGGATCAGTTCGTCGATGAATAACCACTGTTATCGGGGAATCAACCTCTCCTGACACGGGTGACCACACGGACGGATATCCTCCGACCGTTGCTCAACGTATGGGAACTGACGGCGTTAATAGTGGCTGCAACAATCACAAGAAGAACTGGCGTTCGAAACACGACCGTGTCAAGTAGAAATTTGCCTTCCGGATATAAAAATCCGTCGATTTCCTCATGCCTTGCCTAATTCGGTAACAATAGGAGTGCTTGGTAGAAATGACAACCAATCGTGGGTACGAATGAGCAGGTTGCGAGAGGACGTCATTTTGTGCCAGTACGGAAATCAACCATCGAAGTCAAGTTCTTAGAAGCCACTGAGGCAGTTACTGACTCGAAAGAGGGGAGGCTGGAGAGTAGATATAGAGACCCGTACCTAGCTTCCCGTGAAAGAGTTCACATGAGTTAAACACACAACATAATGTGTAGACTCTTCAAGCTGAAACATGTGAAAATTCGACCTAACATCATCCTTTCCAAGTGTTTTTGACAGTTAGTTGGATCTTGACTCGAGTGTTTCTATTTTATCGACCCAATCTGATAATTGTACGAATGACCAGTTGTCTAATATCGTACTTTGTTTGAGTGGTGGGCGCATCACCCTCTTTTGCAGTCTAGCTCATTGCTTTGGACCACCCGAATGCTCGGAGGAAATTTGTTGGGTATGAGTGTCAAATTATGTGATGATAATTCACCTTTAGTCTGTTTAGGACCAAACCGTAAGTAATTTTCCGGAAACCATCTGTCGATCCAAACGTTTGAAGATGTCTGTTTATCCATTTTAACGATGCGTCTAACAGTACCGTGGCATTGTGATTCAATCATGCTTTGATTATTTGACATTGTTGATCTATCGCCATGCGCTGGTTAACGTCTACGTGGGAAATTGCACTGTAGTCAACATTGATCTTCAAACTGTTCAACAAGTGATGATGTTTGCCAATTTCACGAAGCAATCTATTCTGGACGGTTAAAGGAACACAACAGAACAATTCAAAGATATCACTCATTATGTTTCATGCTCTGTTTCCTATGTTAATACAAGTTGGGCTACAAGAAAGGAAAGTGACGGGAAAAGTTGACCTACAGATTATTTCACTGCGAGCTAAGTAACAAGTAGAAGTTAGGTCAAACGCTATACTAGCTGGCGATGATAAGGATGGTTGAAGCAGATAACATTTACGATAGAAGTGAACAAAACGCGCACATCCACGAGTTTCACGGTGACCGCGGGGCGAGTTTGAATTTGTACCGCAGAACTAGTATCGACCTCTTCATGTGCGGAAGTGAGCTTTGTACCAGCTCCACTGCCAGCAAGCTTAGCACTGCCAAAAGTTGAGCTTGGCATCTTTGATAACAATTACACAATGTACTGGAAATGTGTCCAACAGTTCCAAAGCTAATTTGTCGGATAACGGAAAGATACCCGTTTACCTGATGAATTACTGCGAAAATCGTGCTAGGGAGCAGACTGATGAATGTGTCGTGTTAGAGCTTAGCGCTGGCTATTGCAGGGCGTGCCAAGTGTTGAAAGAACTCTATGGGCAACCTTATCATATTACCCGATCTACGATATATGGGCTGCTGCCCAACGGCAAGGGTGTGTACAACAGAGTCAACGTTTTATTGCAACTGTCCACACGGATGCAGAACTGTTCAACTACACTAAGTTAAATGAATTATATGGCCGATCTCAACAACACTACAACAAATCGTGAAAGCCCTACCATTGCATCTGTAATATAGGTGGACGGAGGCATCTGGTCGTACTTTTGTTATGGCACGAGAATCATCCTTTGACGACTCGACCGAGTTCATCTCACGTTATGCGGAAATTGCGCGCAGCAGATATGGTCAGGTAATCAACGAAAGTGAAAGTAAAGAATTGGAAGAAACGTATTTACCTAGAATCGATCGATAAGTCACAATCTTATTTTCTCGTTGGCTAAAATGGTGCAAAGGACTCTCGTGTCAACTGTGCTGTGTCCTCAGAAACACGCTCTCGAGGTATGTGATTCGTTTCTAGCCGTGAGTATACCGATAAGATGGGGCAACCTGAGACGACTTAAGTGTTGTTTTGCTTGCCTCAAGTTATACCATCAAGACTGTAGGAAAAATCGCGTTGTGGCGTGGGTGATTGCGGTGGGTGTTCCGATAATTTACTGTACCCCACGGCTGATGAAAGTAGTAAACACCGGAGTGTCCTCAACATAGCTGGCACACTTGAAAGGCATATCCGTCTGGGTATAGTACTGGTAAAGTTTGACTCTGTACATGGTTCAGTGATGACGTATTCATTCCTGGACCCTGTTCCAGACACCATTATAGTAAAGGAGGACCTACTCGAGCGTATTGACGTCTCAGCCATTCGGTTCACCACGTCCATAACAACTATGAGCAGGTTAACCACCCCCTTGCAAGAACGTCCATCTGGAAATTTTTTCTTTGAATGGCCAAGAAACGGTCAATATAAACAAGGCCTATTCAGTGTACCACTAATTTACACCACCTGTCCCATCGACCGAACAGGAAGCCGAATGGTCTGATCTAGGAGATCTCTCGTCCAACGAGATTTTTAGGACGCAGAAGTGATGATCCACCTAAGACCCACTGGATTATAGACCAAAAAATTGAGAAATGTGGGCAACTCTATGCAGACAGATCATTATTTGGTTGGGTCCATAGCGGCCCTTTCCAAAGAAAGGCGCGAGAGATGGTATCAATGAACTGCATGCATCATGATGGAACTAACGAAAGATATGGCTACAAAGTTGTATGACAAAGAACTCGGTGATGCCATAAACTCTGAATCGTCCTTATCACAAAAAGATCGCCCCGCCTAGTCGGTCGTGCATAGTTCAGTGTAGCTAGTCGATGGACATTGTGGAGGTCTTCTGTCATGGTGGAATCAGACGAAGTATGTGGACAATAGTTATTTATTAACATCAAGATGGTTGTCATATTTGCACAAAAAATTTGTGTGACGAAACCTCGTTTGCGATATACTGCTGTCATTAAAAAAACGAGTTGTTTTTTTTATTGTGCGGCAAAGTTCCAGAGTTATTCATTGAACGACAGACGCTAACAACTAAGCTGGTAAGTGTGTCACTTAGGTTTTGTATAGAACCTACTGCTGTTGTGGTAAACACTAAGGGAATATTTTTGCAGACAAGAATACCAGAGAAGAACAATTGGGCGTTCTATTTCCTCTGTTAGGCACATGACGATGAAAGCGCATCCACTTGAAACTACATTTCTTCCTTCCGTGTTAACTTCGCTTTACGCAAAACGGTCGACGATTACAATCACCTTTGTGGCGACGTGAAGAGAGCAGTGAAGGGTAATCGCCACACCGAGGACTCCTTCATGTAATTGCGAGATGTTGATGTCGCCAAGCGCATCGTAAAACAAGTTTGTGACCTGCTTCTGAAAGGGGCTTCCGGCTGAGAAAGTAGGTTTCAAACAGTAGACAGCGTGCCTATCCGTTGCGTCAAATTCGTGCTAAACCCTTACCGCTTGAAGGTACCTAGGGTGTTCACTGAAATACGGAAATAGATTGTTTTGTGTTGCGTTTCTCCCTACTACACAGACCAATCATCAGAAGAGGACCGTTATCATGCCTGTCCACTTCGTACGACCTCTTAAGGTTTATCTCGCCATGGTAATTGCCAGGGGAACACTTTATGCAAGCGCTTTTTTTTACAAAGGCTTGGGTTGGGATGAACCCCTTACTGCTGACATTCAACTCTAGTGGGACGATTGGCACAGTGGCCTGCATAGTCTAAGGAATCTGCGTGCTCCTCATTTTATACGACTTGGTGAAACTGTCGATCTAGAGAACGCGGAATTGCATATCCTCTTGAACGATTCGGAATTTGATTACAGTGCCGTGGCTTATGCATGTATCCGCAGGGCAAATGAGGACGATATTCAACACGGTTGGCTGTTAAAGCGAGCAGCGCCATTGAAAGCCACTTTCATTCCCCGACTAGAATTGGTTGCCGTTGTTCTGGCCATCCGTGTTTACGAACTTCTGAATACTAATCCGGCGTCAGTATTCAAACGCTGCGCAGCGCGTCACTGTATGGGTGAGCGGCGCCCGAGCCACAGTACCTTCTGGTCAGGCTTAAGGCCGTTGTGATGAAGATCAGTGTTCAAACAGGTACGTTTCTGAATGACCACGACTATTCATTGATATATTGTCAACATCTCTACTAGGTTTAGCACGTTCGTTGCATATCGAGTAAGTACCATGTACAATTCAACATCCCCCGATCAGTGACGACATGAGACGTCGAAAGACAATCCAGCAGATGATGTTTCCTGTGAGGTATGTGATTACAGAGGTATCGAAGGTTAGTTATCAGTTTCTGCATTTCTAATAACCGACTATGGTTCGGCCTAAAATGCTCACTACTCACCATGATGAAGAAGAATCGACTTTCGGCGCAGAGGAATGTGATTACAGTGGACAAGGTTTCCGTATCCGTTTTTTGAGCTAGCCTAGGCTTCTGAATACCGTGGCCTGGTTGTGCAGATTTAAATCATACTGTCCTTTTACAAAGCATCGACAGAGAAACGTCATGATTAATACAGGTCCCTTGAAATGGTACGAAACTTGGTAAGCTGAAAAATCTATTATCTGTGTGTTTCAGAAGGATAGCTTTCCAACTCAATTGTCTCTGTTGGTGAGGCTGTACAAGCTTGGACAAACAGCTCAATTATCAACGGGAAGTCCATATAGTAACTTGAACCGCATTTTAATAGATGAGGTAATCGTGTGAGTGGGCGACTGACGCTAGCGGAAAACAGTCCAACGTTCCGACTTCCGGAACTCGCGTTAGTAATCGGCAATAAGGTTAACCATGTTCATCTAATCCAGTTTTCTAAGCTGAATAACAGCAGAAGAGGGTGATAACGGGGAACTGAACGACAGTGATTTGAAGTTCTGAACACAGAAACTGCGGAATCCTACTGAGTGACCTTGAACCTAGTGTTCATAAACTGATATGACCACACCAAGTTCATCCACAGGCCATTGGACATATACGTAACCCAATGTTGAAGCATATTATACAACGTAGTTAGTTGTCATTGTTCTAATTGCAACGTTCGCGTAACACACGTTTAACAAAATGGAGATAACACTGTGTTTAGAAAGTTTGAGGAGGCGACATGTGAAAACGTTTGGGAACCATTTATACAACAAATGGACTTCAGCTTTGCCGTATTCCTATAAGCGTGATGATCTATCCGACACCATCTTTAGCCTGTAAAACAAAGACTGCTGGTTTGAATCTCGTTTTGACTTTGTCCGACTGACAAGGCTAAACAGACAGGAAACCAAGAAGAGAGTTAAGGGGAACGAAGACTATCAGAAAACGAGAGCACTGATACCGCATAAAAGTAAATACAATCTATCGAGAGTTATTTGCTAGGCTATGTGGTTTACCACTTTCTTAATGTCAAATAATGCGAACGAATACATCGACTGTGTAGAAACACACAAATCAATCGTTACAATTAGACACCTGGTACAGAGCATACACACACACGTTATAGTGAATTAATGAAACCGAGACTGAAGAAAAGATCACCAAATCAAGCACATCAAACACACTTGCGGTTAGTACATCTGAAAGACGCATGTACATGCGGGCTATAGGCGTTCACTCAAGCAGAAGTATGGAATGCACTTGACAACATAGAAAAGCACTAGCCAATGCAAAGCAGAAAAAAGAGCAGTGGTGACCCGATTGGTGTACACGTCGTTTGCTTATGAAAATGAATTGGTTCACCGCCAGGCACTGCGCATGTGATGCACATCGAATGGCATAAAGAGAGTCAGAATGGGAATGTGCAGATGTGACAGTGTTACCATTTACAGGGATTACCTTATTAAGATTATTAGAGTGCTTCTCTGACAAAATAAGTGGAAGAACTAACCCGATCTTGCAGCTAAGATCGAAATTACTTCGACTGGTTCACATATCGGGCAACAGCTGAGTTTTGTCTCCGAAAATGAATCAAACATTTCTATGCCGCTTATTCAAAGAGTAGGTGAAGCTAGTGAACCTTAGCGATCAACTTAGGTAGCAGTAGCAGTCATAGACACAGCACATCTGCAAGGGAGAGTCTAACAGTTCCTAATTTCTCCTTACTTGCAACTCAGTTGTTTACTTGCAAAATTCAGGCGGCTTGATGTTGGAGATTCCGATGAATCAGGTCTCATCCCTTTCTATTCCTCCTATAGGAGTGCGGCCGTTAACCCTCAGTACGGATCCTTAATACAACGTTGCCGACAAGGGGGGCATTTGCCTGTTGAAAAGTGGATGAGACAAAAGCGCATAGTTGTATAAACTCCCTGTAAGAGAAGTTCGAACGACAGGCAGAGATCACCTGTACAAAGAAGGATTCACCGTGCCCAAAACTTCATGATGTGCCTGGCACCTGATAGGACAACCGAACCAGTAAAACACTGAGCACAAAAGCAAACAGCAGTAATGTGTAAAAAAAAAACGGCCGATACGTGCGATAGGTTACTTCCGTCAGCCATAAATACGACGTATCGGACAGGCTGTATTCACAAAATCATGCATGTGCACGCACTATCTGAACTAAATCCATCCGGACGTGCACAAGCACTAGTAACGGCGAAAGAAAACCCAGACAGCAAGACCAGCAAAATGTGAGTAGATACAATCTACCTAATGGATAGCACAAGATTGAATCCAGATGAGTGGTAAACCGTACTTTTGACACTCCCATTCATTCCGTTGAGTCAATACTGTGACAACACAGAATGACGGGTGATACTGATGATGTCGGACATTTTTTCGGAGATGGTTGCCATGACAAAAAATGTCGATCCGCAAAAAGAAGTCTTCTTATTGTGCTTACTGTTCAAAGCAACTAAGCCACGAAAACCTCCACAGCATTGTCGAGAAGAATCGCAAAGTGTCGACAGTCAGGGCAACAACAGCACAATCATTTAAACGATGGCTTGGTAAATAGCGAGCTTGCATTATTATTGAATAGTTATTATACTGTGCCCTTGTATGAGACTCTAACAACAGCACGCACCGTAGCACGCACAGATCCGGCCCGAAAGCCTACGGTAAATATGATGAACAGCTTCACTGCTAACGATTACGGTAAACCTGATCCTTTCCAGAGAACATCCGCGATTTCCGTCTCAATGAAAGGGTCAAGTGTTCAAACTGAACTTCCGGTAAACCGACATCTCTGTCCAACTTCTGATGCCAGTTGATCAAGAGTTAATCCGGTGATTGTGTCATCTACGCCGGAAACGTCAACCGAAGATAGGATTCAAGCTGCCCAGCATAAATGAAGAACAGTTTAAGACGCCGATTTTTGTCTACGATTTCCAGTCTTCAGCGGAAACTGACCCTCATGCCCCCATCCAGAACAAAATGGAACACCATCCCAAAATGTCACCCGGACGATCATCAACGAGCTCAAAAGGTTGTTCAACCTCAAACATGACACCAAGAAGATCAAGGCAGTCACAAAAGCCTTTGATCCTTATGGTTATCCAGTCAGTACGACTTGGTCACTCTCATTAAGGTGAATGGCGGCCGACTGACACTGAGCAATCTTCGGAGCTTCCGATTCCCCATTGACATAGCGCCAATTGTAATTACGGGTGCTTGTTTCCTTTGCATAAACACAATCGTCGGAAACAGCCGTTGAGGCAACCAGGAAGACCACTGGTGCGTAAACAATCGAATGATGCTGCAGCCACTATCGATGTCCGATAGCCAATAATTTTATATCTGTCCGCCGGCCAAACCCCATCTTCCTCATACACAGTCCAAGATTTGTACGGACATTCTCTCCCTCCGTTCGTTGACCTATTTGCAAAGATTAACTGTGGTAAGCGCTTCTCGAAACTAAACCCAACAGGAGGTTGTCTACAGGTACACGTAACAGAAGGTCCCGGGAAGATGCTGACTATCAACAATCATCGTGGTCTGCTCCAATGCACGCCCTTTAGTTGATGTGAAGACTGTGCCAGTAGACTTCTAACAAATCACGAATACGATGTTGACAATGTCCCCGGTGCAGCAGCATGTCCTGACAACGTCGTTATGACCAGAATCGATGAAGGAAGACTGGCTCATGCAACGCATAACCGATTACGATTCCCACATTTGTCAGAAGCACAATTCATTCATGTGCACACTCCAATACCCGGACCTAAATATCGATCAAAATAACTATCGTCCAGATCCCAACAACATGCAAGCTGTTGTCCACATGCTACCGCCATCCAGCTTATCAAATCTTGAGCCTCAAAAGCCGCAAAGCAAGGGCAGTTTGCCCTCCATACACTGTATCCAAACACCATCAAACAGACGCAGAATGCTACAGCACGCTCAAGATGAGGCCCATGTTTGACCCCAGTTACTCGCTAAAACATTTCGGCCCCGGTCTCCAAATCGTGACTCTGTCAAGTGCGACTGAATGGTTTCCAGGATACAGTCGATAATGCCGTCTCTATCACCAACAAGAAAGAGTTGCGGCCAGATAATAGAGGAAGCCCTCGTCACCGTTTTCGCTGTGAGGCGTTTTTACTCAATATTTTCCGGTCACCATTTTATCCATAGATTTTCGCTGTCTTCTGTCTTCGGATAAAAGAAAGGCATCCGAGTCTACACAGCCAACCGTCTTTAACGATGAACGACGACGCACATCAACTACGAATTCAAAATCAGACATGCGTCCACACTCGTAGACAAACATGCTCATGTCTTCAAGGCATCGGATCTAAAACAAGCCGATTGCAAAAGTACTTTTCGAAATTAAGGTCTATCAAGTCTTCTCAGAGATTATTCGAACACTGCCGGTCACCGTCAAGATGGCCGCTAAAGCTGTGCACCGAGGCCAGACGAAACGGTCAATGCTCTCATACAACTAGAAAAGCTTACAGACTAAAGGATTACCAGGCAGTTAGTTTAGGGATGTTCCGCACTTTCAACTCTCAACGGCTTTACTTACCTCTGAGAACGAAAAATCATTTCGCCGCAACACCAACTCCAAAACGATAGGCCAGCTTCAAATCGAGCACCGAGGCGTTAATTGGATAAGGACACTGGCCAACGGTACTTCAACTGGCCCGGTATGAACAAGTAATTTGAGCGACTAATATGATCCCGGAACAGTTGTGCTTTCGCGCCTACAACACCACCAAAGATTCTACATTAGTCTTGTTCACTACTACGGATCCATGGACCAGAGTAGAACTTAACTTTGTTGTACCTCGCCACGGTCAGAGCGACCTGATTAGTGTTGACGTATCCTAACCAACATCATAGACAGCAATACATCAGTGGTTCCCACTGATGCTTAATTGCTACACAACCACGAAGGAGAAAAACCTAGATGAGAACAGAGCAAAAAAAAGATGAGGAGGAAAATGAACCTAACTACTAAAAATAGTTAAGTCTATATTCAAACACACAACATCAAGGCGCCTACACCTTGCAAACAAACAACCGAGCTGTAAGTGAAAGTAAGGCGTCATCAGCAAGACAGCTTCCTTACGACTTCCATTACCCCGCATCATTAAGTGAACTCAATTCACAGATAACTCGGCCAAACAACGATAACATTCACGCTGCTGAACTCGGTTAGCCGCCATCTCACCTACAGTCTCAAGCCACTGACTCCGCGAGTCGCGAGGACCTCAGTCTGGGAGACGAATCCGATCTACAGTGACCAACTCCTTCGTGAACGATTATATTTGTCTACGCCAGGTCATCATCTGTACACCACGCACCTTACGCCAATCGGCCGCAGCGTCGACAAA
>JTDE01004452.1:37561-48136 GCA_014338405.1 Paragonimus skrjabini miyazakii
GAGTAATTCAATTGGCCACCCGCGCCAGTGGCTAAATGCTTGGGTGCTGCACGTTCTCATTAGTTTGTTGACACTTGTCTAGCCTCAAAAACAGAAATCACACTTAGGATCCAGTTCCTGGCATTCTGCCAGACGAACTCCCTCCCGCACTTTTTATGGATGGAGGTCCGAGCTTACTTAAAGAGCTGACGGCTATGCTCAAGGGAATCCTGCGTCAGTGGACTGATTTCAAATGACCGAGGTTTAACTAATGTCATTCCCATTTCCAAAAAGAGCTTACGCACCTTGGGTGCAAACCACAAATGGATTGGCCTGATTCCTATTGCGTTGAAGCTGCTTGCAGCCAATGCGCACCGTAAACTAAGCAAAACATGCAAACAACATACCTGTAAAGATCACGCCTGGTTTGGTCCTGGGTGTAACAGCATTGATCCCATCTTCACACAGTTCGTCATTAATGCAGGAGACCGACAGTTATCTTTTTAAATATCAGATGGCCTTTTGATTCCGTTGACAGAACTGCACTTTGGGACCGTCTGTCAGTGTGCCAGGGAAACAAATCAACATCTCAAGAACAATTTACTGACAGTGTGTCACCGATCTTCAGCATTTCAAGTGGGGTGTGATAAGGCTGCCAAGCATCCACTTTCCTACCCAACTTCGCGGTAGATTAGATCCTGATAGACTGCGAATACAATGTGGAACTGCTCCCAGGCACTCGATTTCTCGACAGAATTTGAAGGCGACATCGTCCACAGGCTGTGAAAAACCTTGAGCAGCCTGAACATCTTCAGTTCATCAGTTTGGTAGTCCGTCGAGATGTCTACATACCCTGATAGCTGTGACAGCGCTCCAAAGCATTAATGCTTTGTGAGAGGAACAGTGCGTCAGTAACGACGGAGCCCGCTGACCTGTCTTCGGAACGGGTAGGCTATGCCCAAACGTGAACATAATACTCTTGCCTCACAAGCTTCGTCGGTTTGGCCACACATTACGAATCTGAACTTAACAGTTGCGACGTTGTTCCCTGGTTGTAAGGGATGGGTTAGGACCGGAATTGGGTTCGAGGTATGAAGGCATTGATAATGAGGTTCGCCTGAGTAGGGTGTTTTCGGCTTCCTGGCAGGAATGCAAAAGAAAGTGAAAACCTTTGTTTAAGGATGCTGCCTGCTATAGCGAAGAACAGCGGTCAATGGCGCTTTTGTTGCAAATCTCTGTGAACCGATGTAGTTTGTCTTCATCTACAGCTTCCCCCCCCTCTATAGTCCCATTTTTCTTCTCATGTAGTGTAGCACGTTTGCCACCTCAAGGGGTGTTATCGTGTTAAATATAAAACACAGATTCCGCGGTCATATGTGGTTTTAAACATTAAGACACTCCGCCGAGAAGACATAAAAGGGGACGAAGCCCATATGCTGATGCTCAACCAGCCAACTATCGGATGACGGATACCGAAGCAGATGCGCTACGGGCAGCAGAAAACAAGTAAGCAAAATACTAGTGGCTGAAAAATGCGATATCAAGCTGTTATTCAAGTGAGTCACTCGCATTGTACTATCAATCTTAAATCAAATACCATAGAGGACATCGATCCGGACGGGTGTGAGAAAGTTCGGTGAGTGGTGGCTCCACGGCCGTGGATTCAAACATCCAATAAATAAGAGACCAATAGGTGCCGAAAGTAGTGATGACGTGACCATAAGGCGTTGCGACCAAGGTGGCCGGGAATGCACTAGTCGTCTCGGATCAGTAAGCCACCAATGTACCCACAGTGTAATGTCAACGAAAGGATGGCAAATGCGTTAGTCGCAAGTGGACCGACTCGTTTATTTAAACACACGTTTTTTTTTCATCCTTCGTCTAAACCGACTATTTGTTCTCCTTTAAAATAAATTGGGTCACAGTGGGTCTTCGGCCATATTGGTGCAGTGTACTACGACCTTGTTTGACTTACTCGTTCAAATTTACTTTTTTTGCCTTCCAATTTCTGTACACAACGCTCTAACACAGTCCTATATTGAAAATCTTATATTTTCAACTTCTTCATAGTTTAAAACTTACCATTGGGGTCTTTATTTTTATCCTTCGGAAGGTCTCATTTCCCCACCGGTCTGTCACTTGCCTAACCAGCTCTGGTCGGTTGGACTACAGATTGCCTCCATTCACAAGCCTTCCTGTCTTTTCCTTCGGATTTATATTGCATAAGAGGTATGTGAGTGGAACCGTGAGCGGTGCAGTGCAAATCAATAGTAGTTACGTTTATGTGCAGACGTCCCTCGGCTCCGACTATCGGGATAAGCTGACCCGAAAATGGGTGCCGACAACCATATGATAATTAACGTCACTGCATATCGTCAGAAACGAGCTGACAAGTTAGTATATCAGCTACCCAGGAGTATGCAGCAGGACGTTCGCAGCGTCTTCAAGTCTAACGTTAACGAAACCCCCTCCAACTGTTCTTCACTGACGCACATAAACCGCAACAGTCAGTCTGGTTCAGTACCGACAAGCCACTATGGCGTTCGAACCAGTAGAATAAACTTTAAGCTTGCAGACCAAATAAGCACCTGCCACGGAGCAAATCGTATCAAAGCTGATCGAATAAAGCGACTTCAGTGGTACGAAAATATGAAACAAATTCAAACCACTACAGAAAGCAACAGAAAACGAATGGCAAATTTCAAGGAACAGACAAAAAATGTGGCACGAAACAAAACGAAACACACAAACAGATTCTTTAGTAAAACTAAAATACGCTGACAACTCTATGTACGCTATCGGCTCGGAGGAAAAAACAGGAACACACACGTAAACTGTTGAAAAAGAAATGAAAAGACGAAACTCACGTTGACTTTCCACATCCCGTTGGTCCCATTATCGCATTCATTCCAGGAGTGACGATGCCACTGAAAGCATAAAGTGAAGTAGAAGAGCAAACACCAAGTAGCAAAAGGTAGGAATCAGCATGATTCCTAACCAGCGACATTATTAGTACAGTTCAGTCAAGGTCCATGCGGCCGCAAACCATGTTACTTAGGCCCCTATGCAAACAATTAACTGCTTAGTCTACTTAAGGGAATTTTTAACACCCCGTCCATTCAATGGCTCAGCCAGTAGAGACATACACAGACGATCCATGACAGACCGATCTAAATGATACCGTGGTTCAGGTCGCCGATCGTCATAATGGCGATGAAGAATATTCTGGACAAAAGTCTTGGTAAGGGGGAGGAAACACGACTGGTACAAGATTAACTGGAACAGTTGGGCTGATACAGAAACACGATTGATGGAAACACGTTACAATGTCCCACAGCGTTTCTGGCAGCGACATGAGTGATTACAAAGTTCAGAACCCACTTCACCCAACTGGACACTCAGAGATTTTATACCTTGTGACCACATCAATGTCCAATCCTCTGGTGGTTTTACATGACTGTGGTAAACGTTCAGACGGAATCCGAAGCATGTATCGCAACCATCCCACTATTTAGGTAAGTGATAACGTATCCGAATCTTTCGGAAATACGTACTGACGAGCAACTGCATTCCTTTCGAACTCAAGTAAAACACGACACAATGAAAAGATATGGTGAATAAAAATTTACAAGAGTCCGGTCTGAATTCAACACTTCATTGACGCTGAGGACCATCGGGGGATGAAGGTAACATAAGGTAGTCCCTTTGTCACGACCAGACTGATCTGAAAATATTATCTCGACATATACCACTGCAGCGTTATCCCGGTGAAATAATCCTACTGGATTTAGTGGAACCGGTAAACACTAAGTATCTTCAGAGTCTTGTGCCCAATGCAGTATTTGCGTAACTGATAATTTTTCCCATAGATTGCTCGTTCGTTTGTGGATGAGTGCAAAATAGAGCGTGGAGTACAACATAACAAACTCTATAACTACAACACTGTTATCAACCAAGGATGGTGTAGAATCACTTATTTGAGAAGGCGTTCAACAAATGCGTCGTACAGGCAATGATAATACAAGAAAAAAGACTCCTCAAGCGTATTCAGGCAGCCTGCGCTGTGCTTGTGATCGGTAACACTACGAACGACCGTACCGACCAGATGTTAGAAATTTAGACCGCTGTGCACAGCACACGCGTTACGATACGGCACAAGACAACAAGGAAAACAAAGACAACAACCAACCAATATGGTAGGCAATAACCTTTGGCTTTGAACTCAAAAGACTAGTAGAATTCTACGCTACCTACATAACTGTGGTCTTAAGTTTATGTGGAAGTAAGCAGGT
Organism: Paragonimus skrjabini miyazakii; assembly: GCA_014338405.1. Taxonomy (NCBI): domain Eukaryota; kingdom Metazoa; phylum Platyhelminthes; class Trematoda; order Plagiorchiida; family Troglotrematidae; genus Paragonimus; species Paragonimus skrjabini miyazakii. The sequence goes on from JTDE01004452.1 coordinate 41,833, forward strand.
GATTTTGAAAAATGCGAATCTCTAATCTCAAAAAAACGTGTTGCTTCAGATTCGTGTTCCAAAGTTATCTCCGCCCCAAGAGTGTGTCCGACAAATCAGGTTCAAACAATCACGTGTAGACAGCTCAGTAAGATAGTGAGCGCATCACTGAATAAAATCGGTAATGTCGCATGGACATAGCCGAATACTGGACAGCTAGTCTGACTAGCCTCTATAACCTTCAACATATGTTTTCAGAGTAAGTTTCTTCGCAACTGCTCGGATGAAAGTATACGCTTGCCACAGCAGAACGGGATCAGGCTGAAATTCGCACACGATACGTCCAAAATGTTGCTCTATAAGCAAGGAACATTTAGTTTACTACACAAGCAGGCGTACATTAAACGATGAGGGAGGGCGTGGTATGCGACGTTACAGTGGTTCGTGTATGTCCACATCAATCGTAAATATATGATCCAGGTAACATCCACAGTTTGATTGACAGTCGTTTGGAAAAGTAACTGTAGCAACGGGACTTTACTGGTTGGTCGATCTGTAATAACGAACACACTTCATTGAAATAATTCTTACGACCGTGATGGACATAGATAGTATCAGCCAAGCGAACCAATCGAGGTAGGAGAATTGAATACAGAACATTGGATAGATGTGGTTGCTGGGTAGTTTCAGTGCTGATGAAACGCAGATGAGATCAGACAGAAGTTTGACGTCAGTCATTTGGGGACATGCCCTGTGTGCAAACCAGTTCTTTAAAAAATTTACAACGGACAATGTTCACGATGCAAGGAGCAGTGACAGATCGCTGGTTGCTAAGATGCCACATGCACCAAATAGGCAGTGGCCAGACTAAAAGTACTCAGAGACTGATTCGAGAAGGTGAACTATGCAACAGTTGCAAGTGTTGCGGTTGAAAGGTGCAGATTACCGAGAATCTTTCTGTAGAATATCCCAGGTATGCTGTTAGTAAACCTCTTTTTTTCTACGCTTCTAACTCTCACCGTTCCGTACAAACTCCACGACATTATGACCCCGTGTTCATGTCTTGGGAAGTTGCATAACTAGACCATTACTTCTGTCTAGAAACCATTACAGACAAGGTTAACATTCACGTAACCCAGTGACGGCAATGCTGGATCAGTCATGTCACTATAGGTTATAACAAAACGAGGGTCCAATGTTGGATGAGACTGAAATAAATGACCGCAACAGCAAGCCGGTGACGAGCCACATTACACAGGCTCCGCGCAATTATCTCAATGATGTATTCAGCAATAGGTAGATTAATGAAGGGGGATAATTGCATGCAGATCAAGGTCGCGAGCCCCATCCCACCCGAATTTTCTCTGGAACTATCTCAAACACAAGGAAAGACAAACAAGCTAGAAGCAACTGAAAACGGCAGTACAGTCAGTGTTCGGTTCTCAGGCTCGATAAGAATGCTATGCTGTGAAAAAGACAACGGACAACACTTTCAATATTCCTTGCGGATAAATTCTAGCCATTCCTTTCAACGTCCTTTTCAACCTCACTACTCCAAAGACTGGTTTTGAAAACTGATAATCAAGCAAAAACTAGGCATCAAAAAATGCGACGCAAAGGGCTTCTTACCTAAGATTGGAAAGAACCACAAGACGCGTAGGACAACTCCACGGAAACTTGCGTACATTAACCTCATATGAAAGGTCATGAAAAGAAACAACAGATCCCCTGGTACAATCTTGGAACAGTCAACAACGGAGGAAAGTAGATGAAACATACTCTCGATTACAGATGACATCGTCACACTACACGTCAAACTGTATGAGTCAGATATACGCCGAACCGTGAAGTTGATAGCAATAGTAAACAAAGTGTTGCCACCATAGATGCACAAGCAATATCAATCGAACTGAAACCAAGAAAAGACAAAACCGTTAATACATTATCGGCATTTGCAAGTGACCCAAAGTTTTGTAATATGAAGACTTTCAACCTATATTAACTCTAGTAGTCGAAATTATTGGTTGGGTACAAGCAACCTAATTGCCGATAGACGAGTAAATTTAGGCATTTGGAAGCTTCAATATGGATTGCGAAATGAAAAACCTGAACGGATACATGCAAAATGTTGTGTGCTTGGCCCGATTGCACTGGGGTCTGAGTTGAAACTCACCATAACCGTAGCGAAGAAAATCCAAAAAGGAAAAACTGTTCAAAGAAACCAGAGCAAAAAATGACAAAATAAGACAAAATCGAAGAATGAACAATAATGTTTGGGCACGCCATTGACTGCGGTACATGGTTAGGTGGGAAAGCTTTCTTACCTAGTGACTTGAGTGACGATGAAACCCACAACCTGATGGGCGGTACCTAGCCACTTTATTCAACGATGCAGTTGTAGCTTTCGTAGTTCGAGACGATATCACCAGTTGACCACCCCGTCTTCTTGGTTTTGTCCAAAAGTTCGTGGTCTTAGTGAATAAGGTCCGAAGCGGTAAACGCTAACGTAAGATAAGAAGTAGGCGTAAAGCTCGCAATAAACAACAAATCTAGTATCGGGAGTCTCAGCGAGGCAAACAGCCACGGTTAATGGTTGGATGACATATCGTGCACCGCCTGTGTGGTGAAATTCAACAATTCCTTCCAATCGTCAGCTAATTGACCGCTGTCGAAAGATTTTGGGTGTAAGTCACTGATGACTAGGATCAGGTACCCTGTAAGTATTTTAGCAGCTTCAGCAGTATCGGGTCTGTACCCTGAGATCTATTAGGTGTGGATTCTTACGTTTGGTGAAAAAATTGAAAACAGTGAACTTCAGCTCAGGTTAGGGTTTACGGTGAACTGTCTGACAATTACAGTACCATGGGCGGCGTACGCCAAGGCTGTCCCGATTCACCATTTTAGTTTAATTGCGTCATAGACGAATAAATGAACGACTGTCTCCGACAGTCACAAGATGCCAGCGTAGACCTACCTGGTGAATGACTGATCTTGATTATGCTGACGACAAAGTGTTGATGTTTGACAACTTCCAAGCGGCACAAACAACGTTAAACGCTATAAGAAAAAAAGCAAACCCTATACGGGAAGAGAAGAAAAAAGAAGGGGAGAGGTAAAGACCTAACTACTAAAGGTGACTATGTCTATATTTAGACATGCAGCATCAAGGTGTCTACATCCTGCAAACAAACACCCAAGTTGTAGGTGAGAGTAAGGCGTCATCAGCAGGACAGCTTCCTTACGGTTTTCACTTGCCCGCACCACTAAATGCGCTCAATTCATAGACAACTCGGCCAAACTACGACAACATTCACGCTCCTGAGTAAAATTGGCCGCTATTTCACCCAAAGTCTCCAGCCAACGAATCTGTCCACCTCGCACTTTACACCAGTAGGCCGTAGTCTCAGTAAAGAGTCCTAGGCGTGACATACGACTAGCTGACACCCTTAGTAAACGGCCTAACCATCAGTCTGTGCAGACGTAGAGATTGAATGGAAGAACTCGTCTGACAATCACTACCAGATACCCGCCTCCTAGTCTCTTCGTTACTTACTCGTTGATGCCACCCAATGTTACTGATCGTACGCACACATCGGTTGTTTATTACCTGCAGACGGTTCACGGCTTCTACCTTGAGCAACCATGTTTCGCTGACGTAGAGTAACACAGCCCTCACTGTCGCTTTATATACGCGGCCTGTAAGCCTCAGGGAGATACCTCTCTAGAGCCAGAGATAAGATGCACTTACAAGGTGAATACTAAAGTAGGGTGACCGAACCAAAACAGGGTAGAAGCGCATAACGTTAGGTGCTTCACGTTAAGGATAGATTTCACATATACTTGAGGCAAGCCCGATTGGTATTTCTAACCAGTCTTAACTGTCGCTTGTCATAATCACTAGCAGACAAGATCAAATGTTAACAATGGCCACCCTGCCCAGCTGGCACGAAGAGAAGCTCGTCTGAACAATGCTGCTTTTGAGCGGTGACATCGATAGATTCATGCAAGTAGTAGCTACCTCCTCGTTCGCTTCTACGAACGCAATCGTCACAGAGGAGAGAGATAAACGCTACTATTACAACTGCAGGCATTCTGTTTCCACTCAATTTGTTTGTGCACACACGGTCATGGGAAGCCAACATGTTTGCCTCCCTTTTACTAAACCTAAACATCTCATAGAAAAACGTAATGGTAGTCAACTTTACATGCAGATTCTCAAATATCTCATTCTCTGTGACAGTACCTGATCACGTTTTGTTTGCGGACCGGGAAGCATCTCTCCTAAAAATATAAATCGATTCAACCATAAGACGAACGCTAAACAAAGCTTCCGTCAGAACCACAACTCCGCTTGATGCTCCACGAATAACAACTCTCTGCTTCCTTCAGTACGGAGTAGGTGGCCTACAGAAACAACTTTAGCGTTCAATGGGGATTACAAAAAACTACATATTACGACGACCGGACTATCTTTGACCGGGGGGGTAAAATAATGTGCAGAGTCCCGTTCTGTTCTCGCTAGTGTTTGCTTGGTGGATCAAATGGTTTTCAAGCATAATACAGAGCATCCTGAACTAACCTTGATGTTATGTAGAATAGAAAATTTAAAAATACCCATTTGCTCTAAGTGCTCCAGCATAATGACACGATAGTAAGCGGTGTAATACTGCGTAGACAACCTAGCGTCCAGCATAGAAAATGACTGACGCAGGGATATTATTCACTCAATAGACTGTCCATACATACCAAGGCACGCATTACGACGTACTATAAGAAACACAGTCAGTTTTATATAAAAGTCGTAATAACACTTCTAACCCTAAATCATCGATTACTGGCAGAAGACATTCTGCCATCTAACCACCACTTTCATCCTATGCATATTTGTGTACCCCAGGACCGTGTTGCTTTGAGCATTCAATTAAGCCATTCATTTTATTTCGGTTCAGTCCAGTTCAGGTCACAGAACTTATATCCAGTGCCAGTGATGCCCACCTTCTTGCACTTGTGAGCTCCACAGATCCCACTGTGCCTCAATAATGGGGGACAGAGCTGTTCACCTCATTTTTGTCAGAAAGAACTGACAAACACCGACGTATGACAAGAAACGCCGTCGATTGATGACAATCCCATCGACTGGTAAAGAAGATCAATGTCAATGCTAGTACACCGTAATCTGCAGTTATATTTGCAGGATCGAGTGTCTAGAGACAACAAAATGGAAGAATCCAGAAGGATACTCAAATTCAAAGAATTAATAGATTGGAGACCAAGGTAGAAGGCGGGAGCTTTCGAGAATTTCGCATCTCGATGCGCAGCGATGGACCGTAACGGGGAAGAAGATGCACTATCCGAACTAGGGTAATAAATGTTCACCACGGCCAGTCCCAAAAATTGACAGTTATCAAGAACAATATAGTGGAACAAAACAACTTAAGTCTTGCAAACAAGCAATCAAGAAAAAAGCTATGTCCGCATGCAAGTCTGCTATACTGGACATCCAGGTTGCGAGAGTGGCCCCTCAATGTCGTGCCATTTCCTCTGTTTAACATAAATTGGTATGGATAATCAGACTTTTTTCATTGTTCATTGATAGAACGCAGGAGTCGCCGACTGTGAGCCTCTCCACTGAGCGTCTCGATACCGGAATACGCAGGACATTAACTATCCTCCTTCTTCCAGCGTGCTACCATATGCACACCTAGGAGCCGCTTAAAGGTCACATCATTGGGTGCTAGTACCACCTGCGCTGGTAGCGCATTCTAGCTTTTAACGGCCCGCCGAGACATTCGACTTACAGAATGAAGTAGCCCCGATCGCTGCTTGATAATCGTGAGAGGAGGATCCCGGAACCTGTGCTCATTTCAAAGGGGAAAGTCTGCTCTGAGCTCCTCGCCGACCTCACCTCGCAAAATGCAGTGTATCACAATAATGTCACCGCGAAGTCGCCAGTAACTCTGGGGGTACATGTTCACATACTTTAACCGCCGGTTATAGGAGAGCCTTCTCATCCCAAAAATCATATCAGTGGCTACCCTCTGTACTCTTTCAGGTTGGGATACCTCGCTTTGTGTACAGGGGAACGCTGCGGCGTGGCCGGACTCTGGTCTCGGACGAACATCAAATGAGAAGAGTAAGCAAAAGGCCTCCCTAGACACCTTAGCAAAGGATCGACGAATAGCCCCAAACACTCTCTTAATTTTAACACAAGCATGCATTGTGAGCCGGTTTTGAGAGTGTTTGACACCAGCACCCCGAGGTCACCTTCGGTATCATATTGTGTCAACAAGTGACCTCCAACATGATAGGCCCTAACATTCCTGAT
>JTDE01004453.1:26787-43871 GCA_014338405.1 Paragonimus skrjabini miyazakii
ACTAACCTCGTTGGTGAAAAATGAAACTAAACGGTTTCACGATTGTGGATCCGTGACCTCTTGATTCTTTGTCCTGTTGCATTATGAACAAACAAGCTGGAGGACTTGTGTCAGAGCGATGAATAGTTGTGTATGCTTCAATAAGATCTCAACTTACTCACTCTAACCCAAGCGAGGTGTCCAAGAAACACAGCCGGTCATGGTAGCTCAGATCTTTAATGTCCGGTACCATGCATACGGTGAGATTTTGCACAATTTTCAGGACGGCAGTACCGTTTTCAAGACATGGTCTTCGAGTTTCGGCACAGTATTCCAAACTAGGACAAACCATGGCCCAGTATGACAGAATGGCAACGTTAGTCAGGGATAAGCGATCGCAGATTTCAGTCGATTTAGAGCTGTCGCATTGGCAAATGGGTTAAACGTACTAATGACTGGGTTGCTCAATTCTATCACTTGCTGCTTGGCTGTCAGTTCGATTTCTTGTGCATGTGCGTCCCTTAGATGCCTAGGTGTAGTGTATGTTTCAACGAAAGATACGTGTGCACTTTTAAGTAATTCGAATGATTCTGGTTGCTTGATTAACATTCACGCCTGATACTGTGTTGTGCAGCTGACACGGGTAACGATCAGTTGAGCGTTATATCTTACTGTGATTTGGCGGTTTCGGGGAATCCGCTGTGATGACCCCTTCCGATTGGGTGTTTTAGTACCGGAAAGTTTGCACGTAGAAGATTGTTCATGCATTGGGGTTTGATACGTTGCTTATTGGGGTTTTCCTCTGAGACTAGTTTTGTCGTCGAGTTGCAGCAGACAAGTGCAGGAGAAAGCTGGGTTTGGTAAGAGCTTGTCAGCCATTATCGAGTCATCCCGAAAACGACGGCGCTAATTGGGGAAAATGGTCAACGTTTTTAAACTTATGTCACACGGCAGTCCGCGCAGTATCACATACCCTCTAATGGTTAGCCTTTCTACTTGTTCGGGTAGCCTGAGACCCTGCTGTGGGTGGGGCTACCGGGCTTGTTCTTTCAGTTCTAAGTAGGACCTAACTAAACCAAAAGAAGTATAGGGACGTGAAGTCAGTGAATGCAAATCAGATTCCAGTAGACTAGGCGTACCGAAGTGCTGGCTGTGTGCGCCAGCGTAGGTAGTTTGCGGGAAAATTTCAAGAACCCTTCCGTCATTATCCTTAAATGGCGTTGTACAGATACAGATGGAATAATGACACCAGTCATGGGTGGAGAACCATGTATTTGGTTAGGTCGATCGGCAGCCGTTTTTCCTTCAGCCGTTGATAAACTCTATTGAAATCGTGCTAAACTACATTTCCATCCAGTACGGCGAATACATGAAACCAGATTTTTGCGTCGTCCATGAATATCTGACAATCGCAATACAGTGACAGTGACGGAAGTGGTGAATATAACGAAGAGTAGGGAGTCTAGTATTGGGCTTTGGGTTGTCTCTGGAGGCTGCATGAATGCTGGAGCGTCAATCAAGGACTGTGACGTTGTGTCGTTTACTGGATTGGTAGCCTGGTGTTCAATTCTTTTGGCCAGTTCCAGTTATCCCACAGGGTTAGGCTCTTACTAAATGAACCTGGCGATCGACCCTGCAGAATGCTTCGTAAAATTCCGGTGTGCGTTTTCTGTGTAATTCCTTTTCCGGTAACTTCAGGCAAACAGTAAGTGGTGAACCGGTGGCTCGTACTTAGCCCACGCTGCTCAGCGGTGGAGAACTAGTGCACCTTCAAGTGATGTTGGATTCGACGGTTTACTAAGTTCTCTAGAAACTTTCAGACAGTCATGGGTAACGCAATAAGACGACAGTTTGCAGCATTATCATGGTATCCATCTTTGATGATGGATGCTTTCATTCTGGGTGGACCCTACTCTCCGTTAGTCAGTGATTGAATAGGGAATGCAGTAGGGCTGTCAGTGAGTCGGCACACCGTACGAGGGGGCCGGGCGGAAGGTTGTTCGGTCCCTGTGGCATAGATTTTTATCCACGTGTGTTTCTCATGAGTATCGGTTTTATGCAGTCAGAAGCTCTAGTGAAAATGTTGGGGGTCGAGTATTGACACTCCTGCCGACTGAGGTAAGTCGTGGCTGCTTACGAACACCACGTGTAACTGGGTGATAGTTGTTTCGGCTTCTATCTTGCTAGATTAAGATAAACCTTCTGGGGTTGCAGTACTTGGCGCACTCGGCTTATACTTTGGTATACTAGGCAGGTGGGCTTAACGCGCTTCGGGATTTTTTTAGGCGACTTGCCACGTCACTGTAAAAGTCACGCCGTTCACGCCCAACCGTCTCGTCGCAGCTAATGCCCACCGCATCGCAACGAAAACCAGCCCACTCAGTACCGCTTAGCTGGAAATGTCCTCAAGGTTTGTGTTTTGGGTGTACTGGTTTACGAGCTCTCCGTGTGACCCATTAATTTCTTTGGCCGATGCATGCTTAGGAATATATGACTCGTAATTTCTTTCTGTAAAACTTTCTTGATTAACGTCCACTCCGCAGCCACAGACAATGTGTTACCGGTTTCTCAAATTATCTTAATGGAAGTCCCATGATGAAGAGTTTATTTTATGGAACTTTTGTTATGCGTTCAAGAAGGCTTCAAGACAAATGGCGTCAAGTGTAAAGTCAGAAACACTTACTTTTTCCCTTAATCTCAGAGCAGCTGTTCGAAGAAAACTGCCAGTAATTGCTGGTCCGTTAGACGAGAAGCATTCCTCACATGGTTCCATCTGGTTGCGTCCTGGATGTACATGGCGAGGCACATATCCACAGTGAAGTCTCCTTTTATCGCCTTGCAGATCAGTAGATACGCTTTGAATAACAGTGACCTTCATTGTTTAGTACACGGGTTAAATGTTAGAAGCCTAGGTAGCCTGGATGGGGTAAGTTTGTTTTATTCCGTAACCCGCTGACGTTCCCCCGGCCTGGAAAGCAACGGCGTTATTCTGGCGTAGCGCTTGCGTAGCGTTTTGTTTTCCACAAGCTTGTTTTAGTTTTGCACGTTTTAATTGAAGTAGATATATATACTTAGTGAGGGAAATACGTAATTAAGAAACAGGCCGTTCCTCGAACTCGTTCTTCTAGTTCCTCTCAGGTAGTATCCACGCACGGAATCCTTGAGAAATGAAGAATGGTGGAAATTATCATCCATTTAAGCGTAGTTCCGTAAGTAACTATCCCTAAGTTTGCTTCTGCCGTGTACTTGAAGTCGAGTTGGATGAGAAAGACGGGTTCGGCTCATTACAATTATTTCCATTTTGTCTGTTGGAACTTTAAACCTACGCACCATTTATTTTCATTGCCTTTTTTGTTTTCCATTCCGAAGTTGTATGGCCTACAGCGTATCTTTTGTAGACGCACTACGGTGGTGGTGGCGGGACCACCTGTGATAACCACAGAATCCAAAAGTCACAGTGAAGTAGGAACCACCCTTCTGGTACCACCGTGCTGATTCGTGTTATCCTCTGGACTTTAATTCATCACAAACCTTTAACTTCGAAGTTGGTGGACCGAAGTGTGCGTCGTAATCCCATCGGCTGCTGTGTAATAAATATATGCTACCCCATCCGTTGTGGACTATATTCTCCATGATGAGCGTTTCAGTTATTACCATCGGGAATGGCACCCAGTTACTCTTGTGAACATCCAGACTCAAGGGGTGGTTGGTGTAGTGCTATGCTAGATGTTCTCTCGCATTCGCCCTCTTGCCGCCTTGACATGTTTCCGATGGCGTCTGCCTGACTGTACGGTCAACGAACTGCTAAATGAAGTTCATTTTTCGAATTTATCTACTCGCTCAGAGCCACTTCAAAATCGCATTACTATAAGGCTGTGGATTTCCGGGTTGGTGACTTGCTAGTCAACATAATTAGGATTACGATAGTACTACCACTAAGGGTTACGGAAATACCGGGGGTTAGGCGAAACTTGTAATGTGAGCACCTTTTAATTCACGCTTTAAGCGAGCCCTAGAAGTTCAACTAACGACCTCCGACACAAGGTCGCATATGTAGTTCCTGATTTCGTGAGAAAGGACTTTCCGTCTTCAGCAGCCCCAAACGTTGGATGTGCACTGCCTCGTATTATGGTCTCTTTTGTCCATTCTAAACACTGATTAAACAACACTGATTATTAAGCCAAGGAGTATTTTCAGTAAACACTAAGTCACTACACAGCCGTCGAGACTATGACAGACGGGGATTAACAGTTTCGGGTCAAACACATTTCACATATTGCTACAGTCCGCGATATAACCAAGGGCCAATTCTAATACAAAAGCTGTAAACAGAGTTCACTTGTTTTACCGGTTTTTACAAACCAGCTTTTCAGTATGCCGCCGTATTTTCAAGATGTTTCCGATGCGTTGATGACCTTGGTTACTGAGCGGACGTCGAATCTTCTTTCGTTCTCCTCAGCCACGTAGATTGCTGAACCAGCGAATGCGTATTGTGTGAGTGCCTGTTAAGTCTAACAATCAGCTTTTTTGGTACCGTGGATGGAGAGCACCGTGTTTTTGTTTATGCAAATACAATCCACTTCCGTCTCCAATGCAATCAGAAGAAAAGAGCAAAAATAACAATATTTAGAACAGAATAACCGGTTTATAATAATAATAAAAATAATAATTGCAGTTGGTGAAACGCAGCTGGACTTGTTAGGGTGGTATCAGATGTAAAACACGCAGATAAATAACGAAATCAGCAAAACACCTATACTCACTAGCAATCATACACACGCACATACGTACAGGTCGAGGGCTGGGTACCCTAGAAGTGTGCTCACCACAGTGACTATTTTGATAGTGGCCACTCATCAACTCGCCGTTAAAACATGTAAACAGTGGCAGCCCCCACTGCCTCAGGTTCAAGCACACAGAAAAAATTTTATCGCCTGCAAAGTGGATGATATCCTCTAAATTGGTAACATCCGCTGGCTTGCTGGTGTTTCAATTTGGAAGATCCTTTTACATCGTTAGTTTGAAGATAATCATCAGGTGTCCTGCAAGTCGTCGGTTTATCAAAAGAAACATTGTGCGACTCCGGCTACTCCGCATAAGAACATGATTAAAGCCCATAAAACTTTTACTTGCATGCTGTTACAAGGGTAGCGTTTTCTTTTTCAGACATACAGAGCACGTCAGTATGGTCACAGTTAACAGCGGCCTTGCTGCGGCATTGAAGAAGCGCAAAAAGTTTTCTAATAGTAATTCGCTTAGCAGTCTACTGAGCGCCGCCAACCTCTCGTTAACCCGTCTTTGTCAGTGCTGGAGTATTGGCGCTAGAACAAAGATTTCTTGAAGGTAGATTTGTGCAGTTGCCTTAAAATATTTAGTTCCCTATCCTCCGATGGTCTTCGTGGGTTTGTATAGAAAGCCCAATTGGCTTTCAGGGCCCGGTGTTGGATCAGTTGAAATTCGTCTGGTATGTTTGTCTACTGTGGCCTGATATGATGCAGAACAATGAATTCGTTAAGATATGCTTGGCTTGTTTGCAGAAAGTCGACCCTAAGTTTGTATTTATTTGTCGTTGCCGTGCGCAGTAAACAACCGCGATGAATTTTCTACTATTAATGCACATAAACTGTCTGCGTTCTTCTTCGTATAACTATCACCGTTCACCTATTAAGACTTTCTTTCGTGGTAATGTTTGAAATGCTTTCACTTTCACCAGCATCCGATTGTTTTAATGAGCTCATCTTCCATTGACTAGTGGCCACTTGTGGACTCGTGTTTAGCCACTCCATTTTGAACGCCTTTTTGCTGGATAATTTGTGTCCCATTAATTCAAACTCAAGGTGAGATAGCACCTTTATTTTAAATTTATCAAACAGTACTCTATAAATTCCAATCCTTTCGATCGCCTTTTCTGACCGTTTTGGAACTTGAAAGATAGTCCTGTTAACTCGTCTGAATAAGAGTTATCGGAATTGTCTATCACGCTTTAATGAGTGAATTAACCTGAATTACCAGGAGCAGTTCAGTAGTATTCAAATAACGAGATTTCGAGGCATTGCGAAATTTGGATGCTCCGAAGTGTTTAATCGCGTGCATCTATTGAGCATACAGTGCACGGTCGGCAACAGCCCAAAAGAATCCGGACTGAAAAACCTATCGTATCTGATGGTGTTACGTGTGTCAACACGGCCAGTCACTCGTGCTGTAGTTTCGGGGAGTCCTTTACACTTCGAAGTTTTCCGAGCGCGTCCTCACCTGTCGAAGACGCAGCTGTGATGGAACGTGTGTTGCCTCCCTACGTTCTACCCCACACCAAACCTCTGGACCAGTGAACGGTCAATAAGCCCGTGATGCTCATGACATTTATAATCCTGACAATTTGCCTTCTACTTTTTGTACTTTTGAAGATCAAGCTAGGATTGGTGTTATTTGTGTTGTTTCTTATGCTGGGCTCATGTTTGGCATTCCGAAAGCTACGTAGGAGTCTGGATCAAGAAAAGAGCTTTTAGAGAAGGTAGAAATAGCTCATAAACCGTGTGTTCCGTCGGAATTTTCCCATCTGTCAGTTGGTGGATGTCCACAAACACCTCGAACGAGAAGTCGTTTTAACAAAACCAAAGGAACGCGACGGGGCAGGAACACCCCAATTACCACTGCAGTCAGGTCAGGTAAATAGCATTGTCAGGACGCCGGAAGATTAACTGAACTCATTAATTCTAGGTGTAAGTCTGCCTGAACGTGAGGTCGAACAATTCGTTGGATCGCCACGACGCTTTCATGGGTTTTTAGAACTTTCAAAGATAATGTGGCAAATAGATAGAATGTTGATAACTAGAAGCATCCAAATTTGACTAATCATTGCCGTGGTAAGGTCAAGGAATCCATAGAGCATTGTGTCTCCTTACCCGGATCGACAGGATAAAAAAAGCTACAGACACACTCACAAGTCAGTTTGGTCGCCCACTTTATGCCGTTCAGTCCGCTACGCATTAATAGTTCGATGGTCCTAGGTTAGGTGTTTATGACTTGGATGTCCTCAGACGCCTAGCCACTTAAATGCGGGCGGACAATGTCACACTATCCCAATTGGGTAGGCCAGGGGAGTTCATTGGACGTATCAACTTGACCCGGTTGGTTGAACAATCGCCCGGGGACATACAGAGAAGATGGTCTGATATGGTTGAAAACATAATGATCCTTAGGAGAGAATTCCCCTTCGGCGATTGACTAGCCCTCATTGAGAAAAAATATCCGTGGCCAGCAGTAAATATAACCAACTAGTTAGGCTGTCTGATCCGAAGTCCATCACCCCTGGCACTCTGGACACGACTAATATCAAGGTGCCCATATGCCATGCTAACGCGACGATCATCAGTTTGAAGAAAGTATTTTGGCCCGCTGAACAGCGGATTCAGGTCCAGGAAAGACGGTTGTAAAGGCAAACTCATTATTGGAAAGTTGCTGGAATATAATGAGGTACCAAAAAAATAAACAGAACAAGAGAACAACAAACTTCAATAACGAATGCACCAAATTTGCAAAGTCCGGGATCGGCGATTCACACAAACAAAGCCAAACGTAACCATGCACGTAACAGTGAAATGATAAAGCGGAGTTGAAACCAAGGTTTGAGATAAATGAATGCAAATTGAAGACTGATCAGCCGTACGCGAAAAAGGTCCTATCTGTAAGTTACACTAATCCCTGGTAATATATCGGAAGGGACTTTCACAGTTAGAACAATTCATCGCGCGTAATTCGGACAACCGATTTAGTCTTTGCATGAAATGCTATAGTTATTGCCGAACGGATCTCAAGTGTAAGAATGATCAACGAGCAAGGGATAAACGAAGTCATGGAACTTCGTCATCAACCTTCTATTGTACACACAAGTGTCGTCACGCTCTCAACACAGAAGACCGACTTGACAGTTGACTTTCAAAAGAATCATTAAAAGTGTGGGCTTCCGCGTGTTTTACAAGTATCATGGTAGCAAAATGGCGACTGGGAAACTTGGATCCCCGACTGCCAGGTTGGACGCCAATACACTATCTACCATGCAACCCCTTATCCGAAAGTCCGTAAACTTATTTGTGATTACCTCTACTCCCTTCATGGCTCCTATATTAACGTGATGAGCTCCCGTTTGATTGTGTTTAAAACGTTCAATTTAAATCATTTCGCTACTGTCTTATACGTTACACAGATTCTGTTCCGCCGCAAGTCGCGCATGTATATTTTTGTCATTATTAATTCATCGTGTGGAAAACTAGCTTGATCTCAATACACCCTCAATAGTTCGAATTGATCTGCTTGAATCAAGAGGTCTACATCTGCCTAACAAACTGTAGATTATCCTAGATCATAACATATTCTGTGTTTATTTTGAAAAGAACTTGTGGTGGTTGGGAACATGTGATAGTAATCGGAAATGAACTTAGATATTATGCAGCGGTAATAACGCTGCAAGTAAGCCAGCGAAATTACAATGTAATCGGTATCTACACAACGGAATTATTCATGGAGTAAGATAAAAATAAACCACAATGGTTCCTTATGAATTACAATCACTCGTAGTCACTTGAAACTTGCACATTACAGAGAAGGATGTTCGCCGGCAAATATCCGTTTCGAGCGATTCGGCTTGAACGTCGTTCAAAAAGCATAACGGTTCCTTAGGCACAGAACCTGATTTTTAAATAGTCTTAGAAATTTTGAAATCAGAATTTCAGACAAAGTACCCACAGTACATTAATTATAAATAAACAGCGTTAATGGAAAAATTGGAATACATCGAATAAGTGTCAAAAGTATTGATTTGGTGATGAAAACATTTTCCATCATTTTCGCGAAAACAACCCGTTTTTGACGTCAGCTCACATTTTCAAGTCTTATAAATGCGATCACTACAATTTTCGAGATGAAATACGTCATCCTATAGCATAACGGAGTTTTGAAGACATAGTCAAAATGGAAATATACGATCATACCGCGTTGGTATTGCATTTTAAAGGGAATACTTCCACATTTGGTAGTGAAACATGCACGATAACATTTCCAGCTTCCTTGTCTACATGATATTTTTACCATCTTTCACTGTTTGCAAGATTTCAGGTAGATGCTTGTCGATGAAGCTTTGCTCTTAGAGATGGTATTGTGACCACCGATCGCGTGGTTTCTCTAAGGATCCCGGCTGCAACTCTGTTTACCCGCTTGTCTGTTCTGTACGTATGATTCTGTGTACGCCTGCAATGGAAGGACCGATATGAACTCAGCGCTACTTTCTTCAGTCATGCAACAAATTGCACGCAGCGAATGCTCGCCCTTTTCCTAACGACTCATTTACTAATGGTACAAAGAGTGCTGTTAACAGTCATCGCAAGACACGAAGTGGAATATGAAACGCGATAATTGTTCACAACATAATGAGAGATCTGTGGCAAAAGTGGGAGAACTAAGATAAACATAAACCATATACTTTGGGGTGATTTTGTACACATCCCGAACCCAGATGGCATTCTCATCATACAACATTGGAGACCCATGGTCAGAGAATAGTGGAGCACCGGGAGTGACAATTTTTGGTTCAAGAGTCGGATGTTAACATGATGGAACATCGCAACACATACAGGTGTGCCTCCGGTTTTGCTGACAATGTCGACCAACAGTAGTGAGAAACAGAATTATGATTGTCACTTCCACTGGATAAGTTGTGGCTGCAATAGTACGTGGGAGTTAAAACAATGATGAACAGATCAATTACTTATCACCTGTGTTGCGGTTATTTTCACTTTCCGTGACATTGTTGATTGGCCACACGTTCTCTTATTTATCATCTGTTGCTTGTTTGACTTCCAAACAACCATGTTCAGCATCGTCTGAACACGCATTGTCATCGTGTCTTGGAATGTAAGTCATCTCGGCCCATGATATCTCCGGGCTCACCAAAGGGTATAGCTATTTTACGTCATTTCTCACCTGTCGTTTAGAAGACATGTTTGTTTGTTAAGAAGCACTTTAGATCACTATCTCGATCTGATCGACAGCTATTCACCCCTCACTTACAGAAGGTTTTACGGCGCAAACGGAATCCCCGCAACTGTGTGGGACGACTGTTGTTTGCTTTCTCGCATACGGACTGCCACTAACGTTAATTTTCATTATCTACGGGCATTCCAATTTATCGCCTGCCTATCTTCACTCTTCAGCTCCCCACCTCAGTTTCCCAAGTTTAATGAATTGCATAAGTGGAAAGTAAGGACATGTCCGAGTAATCCGGTTGCAGTATATATATTACACTTTCAGTATTTCGCCAATGTAGGAACCTGGCTGTTCGTCAAGTACCACTTCATAGTCATACCCGGAAGGCGAAATCCCGCGAACCAACCCGTCAAACGCTTCCCCACCTTATATTACACATGAGAGCTGTATGCAGTACAATACACTTGGATTCACTACCAAACATCGCTGATTCTGGTCCATTCAGAGATTGAAATCGCTAGCTTGATCCTGCTGACCTGGTCCACAACTAAAGTCTGAGTATGTAGTATGGGTGCACACTAGCAGATGCTTCAACATGGTTCACGTAAGCTAGGAATAACGTCTCAGCGTGCAATATGCGCTCACACGAGTAGCTGCTTCAACCTGATTCACTCGAACTATGAATAACGTCTGAGTATACAGTGTAGGTTCACACGAATAGCTTATCCACCTGATTGACTCAGGTTATCAACTACGTTTCAGCATACAGTATGCGTCCACACTAGTGGCTTCTTCACCCTGATTCACTTGAGCTATAAATGACGTCTGTGTGAGCGGTATACGTTCATACTATTACCTGCCTCAACCTGATACACTTATGATATGGTTAACGTCTTAGCATGCAATATACGTTCACACTAGTGCCTGCTCTACCCCATTGACTTAGGTTATGACTAACGTGTGAGTTCGCAGTATATGTTCGTGCTATTAGCTGCTCCTTTCGAACCACGTTTACCATGGACAATTTGGAGAACGAACACATGTGGGAAATGATGAGAAATATTTACCTGAAGCGTTTGGAGTACATGGTAATCATCATCTTTGATTCTGTTGATTGTCGTATTGATTGGAATAATTTTCTGCACGGCGATACATGGTTGGCGTTCCAAACATTATGATCTGACTGGCTGCGATGTATAGCTCCCGGTGATAGGTAGGTAGCTTGAGTTCATGTTTCCGTATATTGTTCCATATGAACGCCACGCGACCTCAATCTATTTTGAAACAATGCAGTAGAATGAACAGAATTTGTTTCTGAAGATTCTCAATGATAGAGTGGGACATGATGCCCCTTTATTACGCCGTTACATATACACCGAAGATGGAAACAACCATTAGATAGCGTCATTTTCAACCATTTCTAGGAGCAAAGCTTCATCGACAAGCATCTACCTGAAATCTTGCAAACAGTGAAAGATGGTAAAAATATCATGTAGACAAGGAAGCTGGAAATGTTATCGTGCATGTTTCACTACCAAATGTGGAAGTATTCCCTTTAAAATGCAATACCAACGCGGTATGATCGTATATTTCCATTTTGACTATGTCTTCAAAACTCCGTTATGCTATAGGATGACGTATTTCATCTCGAAAATTGTAGTGATCGCATTTATAAGACTTGAAAATGTGAGCTGACGTCAAAAACGGGTTGTTTTCGCGAAAATGATGGAAAATGTTTTCATCACCAAATCAATACTTTTGACACTTATTCGATGTATTCCAATTTTTCCATTAACGCTGTTTATTTATAATTAATGTACTGTGGGTACTTTGTCTGAAATTCTGATTTCAAAATTTCTAAGACTATTTAAAAATCAGGTTCTGTGCCTAAGGAACCGTTATGCTTTTTGAACGACGTTCAAGCCGAATCACTCAAAACTGATAATTGCGCTTGCTGCTTCGTTTGCTTAAGTCGCGCACTAGTTTGTTATCGCATAGTGCGGTATTTGTCAGCGAAAACATCAAAGAAAGCTCTACAAACTCCTTACCCTGATATTCTCCTTGGAACACTGGCTTTTTTTACTTGGGAATTCACTGCGGCGTTCAACCTGCCGAGTTTTTTCAAATTTACTTCTGGGGATCGTTACAAATGGTTGATAAGTGTTTATTTACATGAAAGAGGTACGTAATTTTACATTGTTCCTGGTACCTGCCATCATTCCCCACACCGGTGCTATACATTTTATTCAATGAGTACCATGCAGATTGGCAGGTACAAGTTTGTCACCGAATAAGTTAAACCGACTGGATCTGGTTGGCACTGATCCTCAGACACAACGTTTTTTATTACTCGTTGCAAGACGAGCTACTCAATTGGAAACATGCATGAACCGATTCGCACCGAACAGTTGGAGCAGGCGGACAAACGGAAAGACCGTATACTGCATCGGAACTTCTCCAATACCTCAGACAAAGCAGGTAACCAGAACAGTTAGAGGTATTCTAGGCAGCATGCCCAATGTAGATATGCGGAATACAGAAGCCATTTTACTTCAACTTCGTCAGTAATGCGGAGGCCCGCGGGTTTCAAGACCGCTCTGACCCTCACGGTTTAACAGTGAGCGGATTTCGATCTTCTGGCTCCCGGATTCCGTTCCGCCTGTCGCCCTCTTCGCCCTTATCCCGTCGTCTAAATCAGGGGATCGTGGACACTTTTTCGCTCAACATCTGGTGGGCTTGGTTAGCCTACCATGTAAAGTACCGGAAAGGATAGTCAGGAAACCAGTGCTTAACGTTTTGCACAGCACAAGGTGACTAACCATGCACTACACGGGTAGTTGAGGGGCAGACCGTGTCTTACAAACATCCTCAGTTGCTTTGAAAAAATCGCCCACGGCGTGTATAGAAGCGAGCGCTGTCGAGCAAACCTTTGGCTCTAAAGTGCTGTTCTCTTGTGACGAAGCTGGTAAACTATAGTACCCCAATGGCCTGCCATCGGATTAAAAACGTTAGGTGCGGTAGAACCATGAGATAACTCGTTTGTGAAGCTGTGCCCAGTGTTGGTTTCCTACTTAGTGGCGTCTGCTAAGGCACAATACTGCACCCGTTGTCCTTTCTTGTCCACGTAACTGATTTGCCAGTGGGACCGGTATCAAACTATTTTTTAATATGTGGACAGTATCCAACTAGTAAGATCCGTTACGAAGGGGGTGTCAGTTCCATCCAGAGCTCAACCGGACAGTGTGGTCTTCAACAAACTGTGATCTCTCTCTCAGAACTAGCATATGCCAACTGCTACCCAGTAGGGAGCCGGGAAATGGCCAAGGACGGTTGCTAAATAACAAGAGGCTAGTAAATGTGGAGCAAATGAAAGACAGCGTACTCAGACGACTGCTACTTTAGCTTTCGACAAAATATGTCTTACTTGCCAAGAAGGCTGAAAAAACTTTGTTGAGGGGTAAAGTCGAGGTTTCCAGCAGGGACAGTGAAATGCGGATCCCCTGTATTTTGCTCCTTTTTGCCTGGACCAGGGGTGCTGCGTGCAAACATCCGTACCATACTTAAAATAGATGTACTACCCAAGGAAAGTGTTCTGCGCATCGTAACGCTTTGAGTGGATAGACCGGAGGGCACGGGCTACAGCAACGGGCTACTAAGCAAATTAGTTATTTTCACGTAGCGCTGCCGGCGTCAAAGAGATGGCCGCGTGATGCATGACAGTGTTTAGAATAGGATGACGCACTCGAAGGCGAAGTTCTTGGGAATCGCTTTGTCCCATTGCAAGAAGGTTTCTATTTGGAACAGAGGCGAGATACATCCACGGTCTATCTCCTGTAAACGGGTAACTGGGTGGAAGTAGAACAATATTTTTCGGACGCTATTTTCTGCGAATTCGCTAGGTACGCGGCGGTTTCATGAGGCCTTCTAAGGCATACATCTGAAGCTTATGAGATAAATAGAAAGAATCTTTGCTGGATTACCTCCTTTCTTGATAATATAGCTTCCAAAGTTGAGACCGGATGAGACCTTTCATCACCCTCCTCCAACTTCTGAGGCGGTGTCTCATAGGTATGTGCTAGGTCCTCTTGCGTTTGTCGTTTGCATCAACGACATTCTTGATAACTTTCTGGCAAAGCTCTGCTGTACACTGGTGACTTAAAAATCTGGGAGATCAGTGGTCTTGGTGCAATATAACTTGATATCGTTACCATTAAGCGGCGGTCAGACGATTAGAGTCGAAACTTAAGTGAAGGCAAGCCTACATCCTCATCAACTGTCGGAGATTCTGGTGAGACTTCCTGCTTCACAGTGCATTTAACACGGTACAGTTCATGAAAGTTGATCAGAATGAAGATCTATATATCTGGCCAACACGCAGATTAACTTCCGTGCGTCATAACGAGATGTTTACATAAATGGAGTTTGCTACTCTTGGAATAACTATATTGGCCTTCTCCCGCCTGAACACGAAGGTAGATCAAACATCTACTTAGTTTATAAAAAAAACCGCCGACTGAGTTGCCAACCATGTCGGATAAGCTGGAAGAGCTCACACGCGATACCCAGTATAGTTAGCATGCAACCAGCAACTTGATAACTGGTCGGTGTCATGTATTTTAGGAGTCGTCATTAAGAATTCTCGATCCGTACACACTTGAACTTCGAAGACTTCGCAGTGACTGAAATTTTACGTAGTTTTTCCTTGGCATGGCATTTATTGAGCAGCTCCTGATCACAGCGGCTGGTAGTGGGCAAAGAAGTCATGACAAAGCTTTACACACTCCTTCAACATATCTTCCTTAGAGGGTAGCCGTTTTTTACTGGGTTATCCACTACTCGAGCGACCTTTCTTCTGTGGTTTCTGGTTGCTTCTCTAGGGTTTGTCTAAAAACCCTGTTTAATTCTCAGTTAATCAAAATCTTGTTGGATTCGTGACTGCTCCGTTTTAGACTTCCAAACAGATCGGAGTCCGTGGAAGATGTTTAACACAACCCTACTTTAGGCGTACCTCCCCAGGTCGAACCACCAACCGAACTCGAAGTTCGTTCCCTGTGAAACCAGCGATTGGACAGCACGGAATCTCAACAAAACGTGAGTGCGCTCCGAATGCTTTTTACAAACAACCAAAAACCCCGTGCTGGGTACACCGCTTGTGCGTTTAGTACCATTTACGCCGATGACAGATGGTCATAAGACCCACACTACGGTCTCCGTGAAACACCAACCAGGCAATGAGGCTGCTCAGATATCATAAAACCCAACTATTAATAAGGCTACAGTACCAGGAAACCAGATAAGTTCTATGCCAGGTGGGCAAATGTGGGTAGCTTTCAGGGCACCCATAAACTAAAACGTGCACCAAATTCCCAGTAGCTCATCAAATGCAGATGCGGTTCTTGCACATGTAGCGCAACACAAGGCTCGCCTATGTGACAGTACGTTCAGTCTACAAAAACAAAATAATGCAGTAAGACGAATAAAATGTTCCTATGAATCCATCTTGAAAATGAATGGGAACTTAATTATCCACGCCTCAAAAATGGTCAAACAGCTTCCCAAACGCAAGAGGTCTTTAGAAAGACCATTAATACAGTGTTCTGAGGAACGCTAGACCACCCGCAGCGACGAAGTGTTGCAAAACGAACAGGTTTGATAGGCGGACTGTATCAACTGCACAAATGAATCGTCCCAGACAGTGCCCAGTCGAATTTTGAGAGCTCAACATTCAAAATTTAGTGTTGGCTGGAGGTGACACGATGGCCTAGAAGATGCTAGGTATCAGTGTCACTGGAGACATTCACACATCACAAATGTGACAATGTTAGCTGCACCAGAAATCACAAACGAACGTCTCGACATAAGCCAGGGTCACAAAGCTGATCACAGATTCACGAGAACAAGACGACGGTGCAACATTCTGGGGGTGCTAACCGTTGAGGAAGAAAGTGATTTGCATCGGTCTGATTCAGACTGTCGTATTCTAAAATCGATGTACATTTCAGAGACTTCTCCCAAGGAAGTAGAAGTGACTGAAATGCGCAGTAGTCAAAAATTCAGTTCGCCAAAGAAGAAGGACATATTGACAAATGTCTATAACCTGCTGAATAAGCCTGACGAAGTGTAGACGGTGATTCACTCCGTAGATACTTGCTTACTCACCGAAAAATGACTAAAAAAATAGATTCAAGAGATTGGGAGCGTGGGTTCCAATGATATTTCAATGATCGTAGCAGTGCTGCTGGAGGTGATTGGTTTTTATTAATCAGAATTTCCACCTGCGGACTGTAAATGCAGTCACATGGGTAGTTAAACCGACGTTATTCTTTTTCATGCCAACCCCTCGCTGATGATCATTGGGTTATACTGAAGTCCTGGAGCGATACCAGAAGAAGATGAAGCAATGTTGCAGCCATTCCGGACGGCTTGCCAACCAGGCTATTGCCTAATCGTTCTGGGAGACTTAGCTCTGTTAAAGCCAACTGGTCGTCGTGATCTGTTGGTGGTAAATGCCTTGGCCAACGATTTAAAATGGCAGCATTTTGTTGTGACCATCAGATTACAGCTTCATCAGACAGCGGCGACATTAAAAACGTACCGCCTGCAGCACCGCTGGTGAACGGCGATCACATGACGATTTATTTCTCGCTCAAATGTCCTCTTCCGGTAAAACCGGCACATTAAGCGCAACTTCTTCACCAAACTGTCCACAAGAAACTGATAGCCAAACTGCGTTGGCAACACCCGGGCGCTTACAGGAAGGAATGTCCATCAAAAGCTAGCATCAGAAATAGGTTGAAGGCCATGTGTTCATATCCTGGTCAAGAGAGTGTACTGAGATCACCTTCGACGTCCCCAAAATCCTAAACCCCCGCGGCGTGAGAGTTGCCTCGCCAGTACCACCGCCCTGGCCCACATTACCTTGTGAATGTAAATTTACTACAAACCACTAGCATCAAAGTTAGTGTGTTGGCGTAGGTATCGCAGTTTTACTTGTAAGTATACTAGGAATTTGCGCCATCTCTACCATTGTAGGCTACATTACCTAGGATAACAATGTTTTAGCTACTGCCGTTGGGAACGCCGCCCAGCCAGGCTTACACTTGTGTGAATCCTGAAGGTCAACTGGA
>JTDE01004455.1:0-29322 GCA_014338405.1 Paragonimus skrjabini miyazakii
TACTTAAATGCTTCTTGTATTACGTTTCACATATCTTTCTTCCTAGTACAGATATTGTCATTGCAAACTCTCTCACTGTTTATTTTCCGAGAGATAAGGGTTTCCTTTTCGTGCTAGCCATTCAGTTGGCTAACCAGCATTGGCCAGCTGGACACAAAGGCCTCACTCACACACCTACTGGTCTTATTCCTTCGGGTTTACACCAGATACGTGGTGTGTGAGTGGAACTGCAAGTGGTGCAGCGCAAGCCACTTGTGGTGATGGTTTAAAGTGCAGGCGTCCTTTGGCTTCGGTCACTGCGACAGGCTAATCCGTTTCGGATGCCGCCAACCATGTGGATAAAATCACAAGTGGACAGTGTGGGCAAGTATGCTGGTAGGTGTGACTCTGACCATGGACAATTATAGTTTGGCTTGCATTTGATTAGACCTGTGATTAATCTAGTTTTGATAACGTCGATGCGAACGCTGCAGGTAGATAAATTGCAGGCACTCTATCAAAGACACGGTAATATCGATGGACGACGTTGGTTGACAAAATATCACTTCCTTGTAAAGATTCGGCTTTTTGTGCAATAGGAGAATTTTGGGCTGCTCGTGTTGGAATTAGACGTAGTCAAGTTAGTTAGCCGACAATTAATGGCACCATGGGCAAGTTTTCATACAACCGTCATCACCACCAACAGTCACACAGAAGAGTAATCACCTTTCCAGTCCAGCACTTTTTGACCGTACAAATCACACAAGGTCATAAACCGTATCATGGGCCCTATATAAGAGTTACGTTGTTCTAGGCGTCGGTCGTAACCTTGTTGCAGAACAGTACAAAACAGTAGATTGTAAAGCGAGATACCGTGTACTACCTCGTAATGGTCAGTCACATTTTGCAGAAGATAAAAAGCGCGTTCACCACTGCGCATCTACAGCAGTCACTAGCAGAAGACTTCTGTGATTTTTCAGTTTGGTAGAAGGTATGTGTAATTTATTTCATCTGAAAGCTATCATACTGTAGACGTACTGACCAACTCAAAGAAGATTTTTTAGCTATTATGAATGAGAATTGTGTGACTGGTGAACGAATTAGAATAAACACAATAGTTAAAGTCTGGACATCTGGGGATTTCGAACCAGCTACAAAATCGGCACCCTCAAACACGTTAAGTACTCGAACTGCTGAGATGCAGAGCCACACCGGGAGCCCCGAACTTGCATATAAGACAATGGTACAAGTGGTTGAGAATCTCCGACTGTGAAGTCTCAGAGCTGCCGCTGTAACTTCGTAGCTGAGCTAGTAGAGCGAGTGTTGTTTCTGTTACTGGTTCGAATCCGACCGAAGCCAAAAGATTTCACGGTTGGGTCTCGCCTAAATAAACACATCCACCAAACTACTTACTGATCATTACAAACAATCGTATGTTGGCTCCATGATCTATCGATTCTCACGCCAAATCACATTAAGCCTTCCTAAAGTTTAGTTAGAACAAAATGAGTTTTATCAGCACTACCAATCGGCAGTCTAGGTAAGCTCTATGGCATAAGCTGTTTGTATTAAGTCAGCTTGACGCCACTTCCTAGTGCAAACCCATGACAATGTACTGGTCTACTTTCCAAAAGCATTAGGGGCGGTTTTGTAGTAGTGAGTTAATTTACGTTTATAAATAAGATATTCTACACAGTACACAGCTTCCGGATACCCCGTCTGACATCCAACAAAATCCAACTGCTTTGATACTGTAGGTGCAGTTGAACACTGCAAAAGAAGTCCATCAATTGGATGTTTGATATATAGGTGCCTAGTCCGTAAGGTCTACACTGAATTTCCCTCCGTCAGTCAGAGATGGAATTTATGAGAAAAACTTACGTTCACGTGAGGCTACCGAACTGGGCTGTGGTTTGCATAATGAACAACAACCTGTGCTAGAAACTTTCTTTGTTTATCCATACATTTCCAGGTTCTGTGAGATTTGAGAGTTTCGGTACTATGATTGCTGCATCAGAATAAGATAAGAATCAGTGAACAACACAACAGTTACGAATGCAGTAGTCCCGAATCAGTTTTGACGACCGTGTCCGGACGTTCTGTGACCAAGGCAAAATCCTCCCCAACTAAGTCCTTAACCTTGCTAGATTGTTGAAAACTCAGCCACTTAGCCCTTCGTTATATTAGATTCACGCCTGCTACCCTCCTCATTCCCACTGACTGTGCACATCAGCGCGCTGGTAGTTCTGTTTGTATACTACACTCACTTAGGCCTTCAGCTTATTCGTCATCAAAATCTCAGTAAATTTTACTTGTTTCCTTCCTCACACAGTGAAATCATGTCACTCTGTCCCCATTCGTCCATATAATCTCTGCATGACGGTTGTATCCTTTTTTGTTCATGTTGGCGATTGTCCTCCGTTTATTTGTCGTCACTCGTTTTGGACTCGGAACAAATTAAAGCATCAACAGTACAGAAAGAATATATGTTGTGATATGTCAACATTTTATTTACTTTTTTCACTCGCAAACGTAAAAAATGCCAGTTAAGTGTGACAAACAAAGAGATAGATAGGGTATAGGCATGCATACAATCACATCAAATATTGTGTCAACGACACCACGGCGTACCTATGGGTTACTGCAACCCATTTTGTGCATATAGCGACGGCTGGTGAGTTCTGATCAACATTGATGTTTGTACTTGCGTGTGTGTTAGTTGTTGTATCAATCGTACTGCCTGGTTTTATGGTCAGTTTTCATCTTGTTGATTCGTGGTCTTTGAAATCGCGCCATTCAGTGTTCATCGACTGAACTTCGCTTGCCTGCCTGTTTTACTTAAACGAACTTTGGTAGGGAGCAATGAAAATGTATGAGTTTGAATGAGAAGCGTCTACACGCGGTGGAAAACTTGGAAACAAAAATTCGGGTATTAGGTCATATTGCCAAGACGAGCAGATAGTTCACGAAGATGAATCAGCCTGAGGAAGTGCCCCATTGTTCCCAAGTTGCTAGATTTTCAAGAGACGTTACCGCTTCGCAGGTTGGGGACGGGAACGTCGAGTTAAGTGCATGCAATCGAATCTACTACACACAACAAGAGGGGGCTTTAGGATACCGCGAGCAGGGTGTTTACAAAGAAAAACATCTGTGTTTGGACAACGTAAGCCACGTCCAGATGAACCCCAGAACAAGAGGAGTACGTTACAACATTGTCCGATCAGAGATCAGTGGTATAAGATGCGAATACACATATGGAAGAATCAGTGAACTTTACCGCTAAATATGACACGCCAGAATGTTACACTCACCCATAAAACCATAGCTGTATATTATAAGTGAACTATTCTTCTAGCTGTACGGTCTAGAAGGGACATTTTAGCACCCTATAACTTGTATACTCGGAACTATTCCATTATGTCTTTATTATAAATGTGTTGGTCAGTTATTTAAAGTGTCCGGTGTGTGCTGTGATTATAAGTCCCAGCGATCATGTACTTCTGTCAGTATCATCAAGCGCAGTCCAGTCTAAAACACCACACATCTGAATACTGTTAGACGCTACACTATTTTCCATAATTGTCAAACTTAATATTCCCGCCTCCAAAGTTTTTGTTCTTTCTTTTTGTTTTATCGTTCATTTTTGAAGCTGTTTGCCCTTTAAGCCGTAAATTACAATTCACTGTTTGAACATAATGATTCAGTTGCAAAATAACATAATAAGTAGTGTTTATTTAGATGTCATCGATTCCGAATAACATTATTTTTTAAAACAGCATCTTCAGTGTCACCAGATTGTCAACTATAAGCAGTGTAATTAAGATAGAGCAACGTAATGCTATTCCGTAAAATAACCACAATAGGTTCTGGGGATATCACTGGATGATTGTGTCAGATAGGACTTGAAAATAAGAATGTCATACAGTAAAATAATACTGAGGAACTTTCTCTAATTTACTGGCGATTCTTTCGATAGAGTTAAAAATTGTGTGTAAATTCGAAAGTGTTGATCAGTACGATAGGTATATAATATAACACCTTGAGCTGGTCTGTATCTGTTTGACTAATTGGTTCCGAATGACCTTGCTGAGACGTGAGATCAGAACAGTAGGTAGTTATGTTTTGGGTTATCTTTGAATGACGCACACATTGGTAGTAGAATTCCTCTCAGTTTCATTGTTTGCTGAGAGAGTGGACGAGAAGCTGACGAGAAGACTTTTGAGTCATACTGTAATTAAAAGCATCGTACAAATATAATTCGTCTCGTCTACATACATCCAAGATGGTCCAGAATTGCTCTACTCGGCCCATGGACTGGATAGCCACTTTCTTTATTGAGTAACCGCGTCAGTTAGGCATACGGTCTAGTGATAGTGGAATGATAGGTGCATGCGGATACTTCGATTACTTGACTCCAATGAATTGCCTAGGGGAATAAAGCACAGTTTTCATCCACTACTTGAAACAACATTCCCGTACACTTTAATGAAGCTTTCATCTTGGATGGCCCCGTAAGTGCAGAAGACTGGAGGCCAGCCTGTGTGGTGGATCTGCCCTTTTTAATATTTGTGTTGTGGTGGTTATTCCACAACATCAATTCACTTAGTTTCGGAGCATCCAAATCTTGACTTCCTTGTCTGGTGTCACGTGCTGATCGCTTTTGCATATTTAGTTTTACAGTGGTCCTGATATCTTCGCTTAGTTCGAGTTATGACGGCATGTAGCTGGCGGACAATACGGTCAGTTTGTATATCATGGTGCATGTAACTGAAAGGAATCGGTGCAGAATAACCAGTCAGGCAAACTTACTGATTCAACCGGGTCCGGCTTGCAACAATAATCCCGTAATTTTGATGACCAATCGAACAATCGAAATCCATTGTGAACTTACTGACAATAGACAGGTTCATACACTGTTCATGTATCTGCGTATCGGGTGTACTCTTCAATAAGGCAATCATTTACGTTGCGCGAACGTTCTCGACCGCGTTAGGAGAAAGATTGTACCAATGAACGCGCGCATCACGCGAAATGCGGGCATATATTACAGTCTACAAAGTAAAACGGAGTGTGTTAAAAATCTGAATCTAATGCAGAAGACGTTACAGCAGGCGCATGCAACGAGACCATTAGATCATGTGCACAAAATTTTTAGGCTGAATTTTTCAATAGGTCAAACAGTCTGATTATGGTGCTTGGTATTTCAAGTAAAAGATGATATTTGGCTTAAAACGAAGGGAAAAGGCAAATAGAATAGGGTACAGGATTGAATATATGAGCGCAGGGTATCAAAATGCACAAATGAGGCTCACATTAGGGCCTTTGGGTTCAATAACGCCAGAAAATAGACATCATGTGGATACCGGTCAGTAAGTACCATATGCAGTGTATAATACTGTGGAACAGTAATCCAGAGGCTAGCATTGTATTTCAGTCCATATCAAAGGATGGTAACTCGATAATTGTAGGAAGAAAATATGTAGGCAAGCTCGTCTGCGCTAACGTGCTGCTACGGACGTTTATAACTGCTGTTCGTTACTTTTTAAGTAGCACCGCCTCCGATCAAATAGTCAAAAAACGACGGTCTGATGTTTGATCTGAAAGTGATGTACGTAGAAGCATTCTTTCGGTATCCAGTGTAACTCAAAACTGTTTACTTCTTAAGTGTTTGTCAAAGAGTACACAGCAAATAGTTCACAAAACACCTTTGTAGCGTATCAGTACGTGAGAACTGTGATCCTTTTCACTCAGCAGTAATCTCAGTAGCTCTTATATTGAGCCGAACCTAAAATTTTCTGGCTGTATCAGTCAGCTATTGCGATGAGAACAAATAACCTCATGCGTGGAGGTAATACTTTTAGATGGGGAAGCGTATTTCTACCAACAAGTCAGTTCAAATCATTCAGTGTCGGTACAGGAAAACCTGGCTATAAATCAAGATGTAACGACCCGCAGTAACACAGTAGAAAGTTTTCTCTAATCAGTAATTGCACCACAAATGTACGGGGCTGCCCGATTTCAGCAACGCAAAGCCACAAGATACACTTTGTGGACACAGAAAACCTAGATGTTTAACCGTATACCTCAAGTTGTGGATCAAATCGCATACGATGCTCAGACTAACTCAACTGAGAACCTCAGAAGACTATCTATTACACAAACATATAACGGGTATCAAATGAAAACTGTTCAATATTCAAAGTGATATTGGAATCAGGCTGCTTGACTCGTTATTATGTCATCAAAAACGGGTTGTTCAGACGCTCCACCTACAATGGCCACAAATCCATCGGATCGATGGCCAACTTGCGTGGTCAAACCAATGGACAAGCGTGAACTAATCGACCAATCAAGCCATCGTCATCTGACTGACCAGTGACCTAGTTCCTCCGTAATAAGTCTGATCGATATCTCGATCTAACTCTGTTAACTCGTATAATTGTACCGGCCTGAAGATGAATTATCGAAAACTTATGTTCGCCTATATGTCTTTATTCTCATTATCGTAATGGGCCTATTTGAAACATATAGAGTAACCAGTCTAAAATTTGAAGGTTTAAATACAGAGCACACTTGGACAACAGTGGTGTATTATGAGTTTTGCTATTTGTGAATCACTTTTCAATATCCTGTCCAAACAAAGTACTGGAATTTGAAAACGCTGAGTAGAAAGTAAGTCATACCAGCGTCTTCCGAAGAAGGATACCATTGCCAGTGTATTTGTAGTGTATCTGGGTAATGTTTTAATCACCTGGATTAAAACGTTAAACCAAACTTACCTTAGGTAGTATAGCTTGGAAACTTATCTTTTTAATGCGTAACTTAGTCATAAATGCGGAGTAAACTTAGAGGTGTTAACGGAAATCCAGCTGATATCTGGGGATGTGTTGTGACACGCCTGCATTCACTAAATCCATTGATAGTTCTATATACGTGACACACCTAACCCAGTCACTGCAAAAGGCCGATTGTTGCAACTTCACATAATGAGTGTCCAATATGTCTGCTGATATATTTGCTAAGCATACCTGTCACATTTCTCAAAAAAATTGGTTGAATGCGTCTTTTGAAGGTGGACAATTCACCCGATTCTCTGGCCAGAAGACTGTTTCATGAAGTCTTGAATTTGCTTATGCTAACTCTACATCCATAAAGTGATTCCTCAACAGTTTGTAGATTTTTAATGCGCATGATCTTTGTTAATACCAGATAACACTGTCGTCTCGGAACGTTCTACCATTTGTTCATTTCTTCTCTCATTACACTACCAATATGGCTTGGTTGGTGGATGCATTTTAAACAATTATACGGTAGACCTGTTCCCATAAATTATATCAAACTGCCCGTAAACAAATGTCAACATGCCGACTTTTATTTCCGATAAACGTCTCTGAAAGTTCGTATGACGTAAGTTGTTTGTGCTTAATTTGAGATGAATGGCTCAGCAGGCGACACTAGTACATCGCGGAATCCAGTGTTAACAAAAGTGTACATTGCTGATTAACTCTAACAATAGCTAACCTCGTTCTTAATGTAACTTTTCGAGAGTGTTCGGATAAAATGTCTACGTGAAGGCGGCAGTTATGAATATAAATGACGCCCAATCTAAATGAAACAAAGTTCGGAACGTTCATCCGTATTCTGAGAACTACTCACTGCCTGTTATCGGTGAAAGCACAGTATGCTCACGACTGGATATTTGTGATTACGCAGACATTTGTTACCGGAACCTTTCAGTGTTTCTCCGTTTATGATTCAACGGACAGTGATGGTTGTCATGATGTGCGCTCCTAGTAAGACTGGTGTCTTAAAGGAATCAAGTGAATACTGTTTCTCAATTTAACTTACGGCTTTAAAATAAGTCTAAATAGTAGTTAAAGTAGTGGCACACATTGTTGCTATGACAATGATGCACATGTTTATATCGATCGTTTACGTGTCGTTCAGTCAGTAAGACTTTTTTCTTTAACTAGATGCAGTCGTTTTATGTGACGTACATTTTCACTCCATTGAACTCTGAACGTTACCGTTGCTTACACAGTTAAAATATTGGCTATGCGCTTAACCGTGGATCCTAGGTTGTTGTGGTTCGGGCCAATCGATTGTTTCGGTTGCCAATGCTCCCATTTATTACACACATTTTTTGGTCAATATATGGTGTCATCTGTATATTGTCCATAACGGTAATCCGTTAACAGTATATTCTGTACTTATGCTTCCTCAGCAGTTACAAATGGTTGTCAGTCTCACGACCCTTGAATCTAACGGCGTTTTAGCTACAGGACAGACGTCGGGTTGGGCCACCTCTGCTATCGGGTGATAGAGTATCCTTACTTCCGCAAGTGGGCAACCTGTCACTTCAATTGCAGTTTCCGTTTTGTAAACAGACTGACATTTACCGTAGACTTTCCGAAAATGAGCATCGTCATCACCATCATCACCGTCATCATCATCATCAGCAGTGCTATAAAGTGTTAACCAAAACCCAACTCGTCCCACTGCACGGCACACGAAAGAGCCACTTCACATTGTCGATCCAGCCTACCTCTTCTACTTATGGTTGCCCACTTGTAAGCCAAACTCACTGGCACTCTCCTAAACAATGGTATCCGATACTGGTCGTCAGGTATTATGCGCATGCATCAACTGTTGAATGAAGCTATTTATCCATTCGCAGCGAATAACGCAAAGTTGCCAAATATAGCGTCGAATGGTGTTTTTTCGACTTGGACTTTCTGCTGTTGTTCCCGTTCGTTAGTTTTTACTAGATACTCCGCCTCGTGTTGAATAGTCAAGTTCCGTTCGTGTCAGCGATCACGAGTAGTTTTCAACACCCATTTTCCACTGTCATACAAAAAGTTACGCGTTGTATCGGCAGAATCATCGGGAAATATACGCAAAACGTTTATATATATATATATATAGTATTGTTGTGAGTCAAGAACGCGGATGGCGTGAGGGTTATTTATTCAAAAAAGCAACACGTGCGTTATGCGTTTCAACAAGACAACCAACAAAAACACTCATCTGCGCACGGTACGGGGCCTAGACCGTCACTTTTGCCACAGACATCAATGCTCAGTTCCGTTACATTCCCTTACATGCCAAGAATCATTTCATGCGGTGTTGTACTCTGATGTTTCTTCTTGTATTTTTCCTGCGGCTACTTCAATTTCAAAATCAATCCTCTGACCCCACTACTGAATAGCAGTGGTGTGAGTAGTATGGCAAGATCGCTCCTCTTCACTACACTAGTAACTGAGTTTCAAATGTATTGTCCTTGTTCATTTTTGGATTATCGTCTTACATTCGGTTCCTTTCTTGTTTGAACTAATCAGTACAAAAGACTGGAAACATGTCTATCTAGTCAGCGAATTATTTACAACTATCAACAGTTGTCTTAATTAGCCAGACTCGAACGATGTTCGAGATCAAGTGG
Source organism: Paragonimus skrjabini miyazakii (assembly GCA_014338405.1). Classification (NCBI taxonomy): domain Eukaryota; kingdom Metazoa; phylum Platyhelminthes; class Trematoda; order Plagiorchiida; family Troglotrematidae; genus Paragonimus; species Paragonimus skrjabini miyazakii. Next base: position 9,419 of record JTDE01004455.1, read on the forward strand.
ACAGGAGTTCCGGTTTGTTGCATGTAGATTTCCGCCTTGAATCTCATTTTGGCTATCTCTGGCAGACCAGGTTAGACGAGGACCAAACCAGGAAGGAGGATTTGTTAGTTTAAAAGTGCACAGCGGAAAGATATTCGATATCATTTGTTTAAACCTTATTGGTGATTGTATATGAAATGAGTTGTGGTCATCCAGTCACTAAGGTACATGCAGATAACATTGCCTAATAATTTGTGAGTCTGTGTATGTACTAACCTTCCACTTGCATTTTTCTAGCTAAAGAATAATGGTGCACATTTTTAGGCACTCTGAAAACAAAGGGCTTAAATCACGCAACTGTAATGAATACCATTTATTATATTCATTATAATAGCCTTGCGATGAACATCTGTCCACCATTCGAATTTATAAAAGCAGGAACATGCTCAATTCGTTCGGAAAGCATTCACTACTTGTTGACCTCATAGGTCGTTAAATAAATCTGGTTTATGGACGTGAAGCGTACAACAGACTGCTAATGATTTAACCAAATATTGGCAGACTGTTGTCTATACCAGGAATTGGACATGAACAATTTGAGTACTGCTCTTGTGTTGTTCTATCAACTTACTCAATAACGTCTCAAAGCTGGAATATCGAACACAGTATAGCTGTTAACACATGGTCACAAATATCCAGTACATCACATGATCGATTACAGTGAAATCTATCAGTAAAAGCTTATAAAGTATGCGTAAAAGCATTGCAATTCGGAAGGTAAAGTGGATTGAACAGTCGTTTCTCGAATCGATGACGAGGAAAATATCAACACATGAGCCAAACCTAAATCCGACAACAGATGTCATCAGGCAGCTAGTTTGGTGACTATAAACACTCCAAACTCACAAACAGCATTCGGGAAATTAACTCATTGGTTAATCACGTTCTCACTAACCATGTTTTGTCTGACGACCTTACGATTTCAGCCGAATACTAGGGGTCTCTGTGACCAATGTTTGATTGGCTATACACCACTAGTAGACGAAGTGTACGAAATTCACACTACATATTATGAATTTTTAGCATTTGACCAAATAATTTCGTATCTGTGACGTTTTTAACTAAAAGTTGACATACGTCTGTATTGTTAAGTCCACATAATACTAGCCCATCATGGAAGAGGAAACGGTGGTGTTTGGTTACAGACCACTGAGAGGATAACGACTATATGTATTCAGTAGCCTGACAACGTTTTAGGCATTCAGTTGTTATCCAGACTTGGCACTCAGAATGTAAACTTTTCATTACAAAGGGAAATTACATCAACGAGGCCTAGGGGTTTCAGCTCATAGGTCTGAGCGTGGAGGTTGGCAATTTCATTTTGACTGATTGAAAAAAAATAAAACTTGTCTTGAACAAAGGTTTAGATTACTATTACATTCTAAGCTGAATATGATCTTGAGTTTTGTCTGAACAAACAAGCTGTGATCGTGTAGAAGTAATGATCAGATGAAAATATTCAAAATATTTGACATCGCATCTGCGACACTATAAATGATAAGCCAAAAGGTATTTGGATAATACAGTGTTTCAATCGTGCATCTATATTCATAAACTTACTATTTCAATTAAATCAAAAACTATTCTTTTTCTCCCTTCGACATTTCATTGCCTACTGTATGGATCGGCGATCTGTCGCAACCTATCGACTGAATGGCGCACACTGTGATTCACAAAAACCTCTCATTAACAAACCCTTGAGAAAAGTACGCTTACAATGTCAAAACCCATCTGATTTATGGATAAAAGCCACATTCGCTTTGTACTTGTAAGAAAAGTTACAACTGAGATTAGTTAGGTTACTTGACTTGTTAACTCACTGGATAATGAGAAAGGTAGCCAATGAATAAAAATGGACAGATGAGAGATTGGAGTTAGCAAGGCTAGAATTTGCCTTAAAGTCTAAGAGGATGTTCTGAAATGAATCAGGGAAACGCGATGAGTACATGAATCGGAAATAACTGCGTACCTCTGAACATAAAGTCTAGTAATGCCAACAGTTGTTAAGGAAGTTGATACAGAAACGTTGCAAGGGCATGAGATCAGATCACTTTGCAGTTATGTTACACCCAGGGTCTAACATAACACCCCCCCTTTCGGTCATCACGAATGTGAACTGCTTGAAAGATGCTCGAGAGACATAAGCATTGGTGGATGGCAAAGAACATGAGGCGTCATGATTGTCGTATTCATAAGTGGCGTCAAACAATCTAAACATAAAGGCGCAGACGTCAGCTCTATGCCCAGGGGAGTGATATTCGCTTGAGGAGATGGAAAAGTGCTTGTCGTCCATGACCATACATTTTTTGATTGATAAGAGCAGTTCAGAGTCACAGTTGGCGAAGCCAACAATGGTATTACTAAGTCACAAGGTCGGTCAGGGAGGGGTTCAACCACTATCCGAAAAACCGATGGTGAGTGAAGCTAGTCCAGAGCCAACATCCAAGGGGATGCTTTGAAAGTTTCATGGTAGTATTAGCTTCCACAACCGCGCAAGGCCATTATAGGAAATATTGAGGAACAACTGTCGGTTTCACTGGCCAGAAAGAAGCAATTATTGCAACGGATGCAAGTGACTTGGTGTTTGGAGCCGATGTTGTTGATTCCGCCAGTCTAGATTTAACACTGGTTGGACCCATCCATGCAATGACAGATAGCGAGCGTTTGATGAAAGTGTGGGCCTTAAAGAACTAGATTTCAGGTCGATGTTTCTATGTGAATTGTAGTAACAAACCCTTGGAGTGAATTAAGTTATCAAATGACCCTAGAGGAAAGCTTGTTCGTTAAGCCTCACGACTGAAGGAGTATAACTCCCTAGTTCATTGTATGTTTGGGAAAGATAATCATATGGTTAACCTAACCTATGAAGTGTACTACACGGATGAGTTCCACGAGGATGCCTTTGGTGTCAGCCGTGCTCACCCGAAGCGCAATTTTAGAGGTCTGCAAGCAGTCCAAAGGATGAATGCGAAAATTCTGGAAGTAACAAGGAGACTTTTGGCGGAAGGCCAGCCACTGGAAATGGAAGCATTCAGAATGTATTCGTCCAACTTGTAATCAAACGGTGCTGGACTTTTGATACACCAACTGGTGGACGGATTGTGCTTGTCGATAATACCGGAAAGGTTACTGGAAAAATGTCGTCACCTGTATCATATAGGATGTTATCACACTTAAAATGTTGAAGCAGAAGGGCTTACTGATCGGGAATGAAAATTGATGTCAATAGTTACATGTTGGCATGCCAACAACCCCAGCTATTGAGGAGCCATAACCTCTCCAATCAATATCTCACTCAGTCAGTCTCAGCAAGTAAAGCTGAGGATCTATGGCCCGTGGACGTGGTAGACCCATTTGCGGCAACCAGTACATCGTTTTTATGGAGAAGCAGTCTAAAAGCTGAGTCGAAGCAGCTACTACACCCGGTTAGTATGCAACCACTGGATGCAGGGCTGTAGTGAAAAATATTGTTGCAGATCCTAGAATCCTAAAAAACACATCGACCGATCACGAATCTTGATTCGAAAGTGGGAAGTTTCGGAACTACTTGGAGCACTTAGGGAACAAGAAGGTGTGCACAATACTATATCATCCCCAAAAAGACAGAATGACGGAAAGAAGAAACCTCACAATCAGAGTGGTTGATGGCGAAGCCAGAGAGTTGGAAGGGAAGTTGCCATTGATTTTGCTGACCGACGCCCGTTAATATAAGACACACTATAGAGATTACTGCCAAAGTTCATGTATAGGCAAATATCACTCCTGCCAGTTGACCTGAAAATTAACTTATGGGGAGACTAACAGATGCATATGTGGATTTTTCAGTTTTATACTTCATTTTGCTAACCTTGCAAAAACGCTGCATCAAACTACACTGTACATTTTTGTTTGATTTGATAAGAAATAGGCATAGCACATTTGAATACAATTCTGCTATGCGCACGTGCTAGTTCTTCCTTCCACGATCGGTGATTGGCAGCCAGTTAAAACATTTCATTGTTGGATTACATTTCCGCACCAGCGTCTCGCATCATCAACTACGCTTGGGGCACTACAAATACTCCCCCAGTGCCACTGTAGATTTCATGAATACTGATTATTCTTGGTGAGTCCAGTCCTTGACTTTACTTGTTATTTTGTATTGAGGTTTGTTATAGTTCGTTCATTTCTTACAACCATACATGCACCTGAGATGGCGGAAATACCGATGTCGGTTAACCAGTATCTGAAAATTGTACAGGAGACTGCCAAGACGCAGTCAACTACAAAGTTATATATTCTATGTACTGTGCCAAAACCTGGCTGTGATGTTAGATGAAAAGACCAGTGGGATGTAAGCACAACAAAACCCGAATTTAGGAAGTTCCTAACAAAGTGAGATTGACCGCGCGTAATGATTTAAACGCTCGAAGATGGATTGTAAGTGGGACGTGTGCCCTTGGAGATCGCGGCTGACGACGAGTATTTCGTCGATGCAGTGCAGCACAAATTCCAGTCCTCGTAAAACTTAATCCACGAGGTGTTGAAATGTCTGGGAAGCGTTTCTGAAACTAAAAGCTATACGGACAAACTCGAGAAGACCGAAAGATGTTGTGAACACCGCTCTAACGATGTTGTCAGAAGCCACAGGAATTTGGTTGTATGCCCTGACCAAACCTACCCTAGAGAAAAAAATATTTTTCGACAAGTCCAATAGAAGAGTCATGAATACACTGAATAGAATAATGATCTGGCACGGTTGTGTTGTTCATCAATCGGTAGTCACAACATAGACTCCAACCTCCCGCAGTCTTGTTGGGGACCATGTGCAGAGATGATCACTATGGGCTGTTCAAGGGATGAATGATGCCTAGACACAGCATTTCAGCGGATTCCGCTTTGGCGACCTTCAGCTTCTCGGGAGGCAACCGGCGTGGACGCGCAAATTTGGGCGGTCCTTTGGTGATAATATAATACATAACGTCAAGTTTCAGCGCCATGGCATTCGATGTAGGTTGGTAACTTCCCGGAAAGTGCTTCAATAGCGCCGTATTCTGGTTAGCTTCCGGTAAAGCCGTTTTAAGTTTGATCGCGTTTATGGTGGTACCCTCACCTTGTACGCACAAGGTAGTGGTACTGTCTACAAGTTTCTGGCGGCTAAGGTAAACAGTCAGACCGCACTTCATGAGAAAACCGACGTTGATAATTAGGTGCTGGACATCAGCAATGATAAAGATCCAAGGAAAACTACGACACAGTCCGAGATCGATCGTCAAGAGATGGTGGCCGTAGGGCACAATTTTGAAATTTGTGATCACCTGCAGTTTGTATTCAACGGATTTGAGATCGCGTTTAATAGTGCCCGGAGGTACAACGCTTACCTCCGCATCGGTGTCAATGAGGAGTTATCGTGGACGTAAAACAGGCAACTGTTGGACTGACCAGTGACAGCTGTCGCCATTACTGGCTGACCAGGTCGATTCCCTGATTTGTGTCGCTTTTGGAAGGCTGGCTGCTGTATGCACACGACTGCATGCATTTGCGGGCGTGGTCACCAAAACGCCGTTGACAGAAACAAGTGTTATAGGATTGAGCTCTCGATGTAGGATGTTGCGAGCTAGATCATGAAGTGTTACGTCCTTTCACAAGGCGTCCAGCTAACTTATTCATGGTGTGTCTTGGTGTGGGTCAGATCTACTGGAAAGGTCACATACATGATTCACAGAACACTTAAAGAAACACACGTGAATTTCGTCAGCAGTCTCCGTTAATCTTTCTAATGGGGTGTCTGAGTCCTGCACTGATAAAACGACTGTGGTACTGAATGGGAGGTATTTGGGTCATAGCTGCCTGAGAATGGGATCAATTATGTTGTAATCACCGGCCTGGGATTTTGTACGGCGAAGTAATTGAGAGGGAGTGCAGTCGCCCAGCTCGGCGCCGGGGAGTAACTGTTGGAATTTGCCCACATCTGACACCGTGGCATACCTCAACAATGCGATATTGAGTTTATCGTACGGGGACTCGTCTGGCATGAAGTCTAGTATATCAGTCACTTCATATGCGATGTCTGTAGGCAGATGTATAGCCACATAGGAAAACATGGTGATATGTGATGTAAGCTTACGAAACCAGAGAAGTGCTTCCAAATGAGTGAACCAAACTCAGGGATTAAAAATAACAAATGTAGGTAATTTGAGAAAAACTACTTCCTCAAGACGGCAAAAAGACAGACATTGCGAAATGCGAACATTTTGTTTATTCTCATCACCCAAGTACGTAAAACATTCGGTTATGTAGTTTCAGCGTTTGACGATAAAACAATGAAATGAACGAACATCACACGGAGGTAACCAGGGTTCACTGCCACGGTGACGAAATTGATTGCATCATCACCTCAGGGAACTTCAACAACCTAGGGTTGCGATTGCGCTATAGGACCATGAACGAAGTGACAGAGTCAACCACATGACCTGTTGCGTTTACATGTTTCGCGATCGAAAATGCCGGATTTCTGTTCAGGGGTTGGTATGCACACCTTCCTGTCTGTTGAGAGAAAGTTCAAACCTGACCGTACACCATAAAACATTCAAGTGAAAGAAACAAATATCGAGGAAGCTGCGAATTCTTTTACCGCATGGGTATATAAGTGAGCGGGAGTATAAACAGTTGAAACCGGTTGGGATCCGTACACTAAGAACGACAGTATCACCCAAATTACACAAAGCCGACGTTCCCGTGAGACTTATCCTTGTCATGGGTGATTCAGCATACCACAAACTTTGCTCGATGGCTAGTTCAGTTCCTTGATCCCATCGGTAAAACCCTAGCTCTCGTTCTTTGAAAGATTCCTTTGAGTTATATAATATTTTGGAGAACATTTCGGTGATTTCTACATAAAAGAGCTTCACAGAATTGACGGCGGCGTCAACAGATATTGAACCAGATCTGTGGGAAATGGTGTGATCGTGCTCGCTACACAATATACTTTTTACAGTATTGACAATGGTAATACAAGAGGCCGTAGTAAAGAACGAACGATGCAAATGAACATATATGATCACATTATTCATTAGACAAAGCAATTTGGTGTAAGAATATTAAATTAGAAATGGAAATGAATTCTAAGAACATCTAGAATCTTCTGAGTACTCACTTGAGAAATGTTGATTCCAGCGATCAATGCGCGATAAATTTCAAGCTGAAATTCTTTGACCGAAAGTTAGGTCCAAATAAGAAACACTATTTTCAAACTTTCTTGATTTGAAGATTATTGGGCACTAAACAGGGTAGTTAAACTAGAAGGTTATTGTCGTCAAAGAACTCCTAAAAGGTGCAAGCTCTTCAACTGCAGCTAATTACAAGATGTACTAATTCAGAGATTCCAAACTGACGTTTGAATAACAGAAGGTGACCGGGAACCTTGAAGGTGATGTAATTTTGGAGACATCGATAGTTTTCGAGAGCACGAGTGTACAATTGCAGTGATAAAAAGATTTACACTAATGTTCTATCCTTATCAAGAGAAAAAATCTACTACAATCCACCTTCTAAGATTTACTGTGGTAAGCTTGCGATATAGACAGTAATCGAATTTGAATCAGATCTCATTCACAACTGATCGCAGCCATCGCATTCACACGGACTTTTCAGCCAGCCGCTCTATTATTAGCAAACAGTGAGCCACATCCACTCGTGAGTAACGATCAGATTGTACGATCGCTCCGAGTAGAGACACTGTAATCGTCCTGTCAACTGCACTCTATAACGCCACAACCAGGGTTTCTCTGCAATTTAAAATGGCAGAAATAATGCAAACGACAGTTTAGTCGTGCCTGATGTGAGATCAGTGTTTCATTAATAAACACAGCTGCCTCATGAAGGCGTGACTGAAATTCAAATCCCTGTCGAGAATGGCTCACTGAAAACTCAATGGGATCGCTGAAGTTACAATGAGTTATGAGTAAAGTTCACCTTATGTCAACTAGAATTTTTTGCTAGTTATCAGTAAAAACTGAATTATCGCGTCGTTTCTTATGCGCAAGTAAGGTAGTTCTACAAAGTAGAAACGCACTGCAACAAGTCAGAAGGAAAGGGATAGGTACGTTCAAGAGTAAGTCTCGCGACCATTTTGTTGTATTTAGATGAGACTTAATTGTGAAAATTCAGAGCCCCGATTGAATTTTCACGATTGGGCTTCATCTAAATCATCAAACCGACCAAGTTACTCATTAGTAGTACAATACTGTATTTGGAAGTAGTAGACCTAGTCAAAATTGCTAAGAAGTTACTGTTGCATTTGGAAAGCTGTTCCACTATTCTTACGAAGAATATGATATCGTTCTCAAGAAAGGCAAGAAAATTGATCGGAAACTGCAAGTAGTACGGAAAAAGGTAAGCCTTCGTGAGGTGATAAATGGAGCCATGTGTTGATATTCTCCCCATAAGTGCAAAGTCTGGGGATATGGCCTTTTCACCTTGTCAAAACTGACTGAAACACAAAGTTACCAAGTAAGACTGACAGATAAAGTAACATTTAGATGGTTAACAGAAAGTGACTAGGTAAGGATATGATACTTAACAAGGTGGAAGACGCCGAGTGTTCGAAACAATAATGTTTAACATCGGGAACAGAAAATGAACTTGTGAGTTAGAAATGCTAGGGGTAAAGGAATAAGAGACAGGCCAGTTGACCAGGCTGTAAAAGCGTGTCAACGGTTGTGTAACTGGCTACTGAAGATAGAACGGTTTTTGAGTGCGCCTTTATATGGCAGGGTGGTGAATACAGTTGGGGTCTTATTAACCATATGGGCAAGCATGCCCTGAGACTCAATGTGTGGTAATCACGTGCTCTGCATACAAGTTGAGCGTTCACTAATCCAGGCATCATTTACAGAAACCAGGAGGTGGTCACCCTATGTGAAAGCCCTAACAGTCCTGTCGAGCTGGGTACATAGATATCGCTTGGCAGGCTGAGGGCTTGGTAGTCATTCATATCGTTGGTTAGAAACGCCATCGAATAGGTCAACGTGCAGGAATCAATAGCGTACCTGTGTTTACACTACTGTCCTGATGTAACCTTGTTATGCCCAATATTTTGATTCTTTTTTTAAACGAGTATCAATTTGCGGAATACATCACGTCACAGCCGTGGTGAATAACAGATCAGACAGCAGTATCTCGCCGTCAAAATTATCGTGGGCCCTATTATCCTAAGTAGAAATAAACATTTCAATTTCAACTGTGCCAAACCTTTGACCCCTTCGTAAGTAATGTAGAGTTTCCAGTGAGCAAAAGTCCCAATAAAAAGCCGCGTATTCTATCTGGATCCAGAATAACTGACGGCATGCCTGTTCTAACTAATTAAATGTAGCGGGTTGTAGCTCCAGAGTGATTGAAGTTTTGACAAAGAGTTAGTTTGTGTGTAATGTAGTGGACAAATGGGTATGCGCTAGACCCTCGTCCACTAACAATTTAAGATGCCTTTCTTGAAGAGCAATCAAAACGTAGTCCCAAACAAGCAACGAACTATAGAACGCAGTAGGGTTTAGAAACAAACCGTATATTTCCAGCAACATTTGGAAATGCAATAAGCAGTTAATTCTAACCTAGTCTGGGAACAACGGCAGCAACCAAGAGGAAAAAGAAAAGAAGCGCGAGGTGGGTTACAGCCCACTCGGTGGCACTCAAAGGCGCGCCAAGCGAAAAGTGCATAGAGCCTTCGAGTGCGTTAAACAACGCTCGGAAGGGTCCGCATTAATCGACCTTGAAGAATGGAATAGTAGATGAGTCGTTAGTAAAAGGGCAAGCATTCGCTGCGTGCAATTAGCTGAACGACTGAAGAAAGTGGCACTGAGTTCATATCAGGCCTCTTATTGCAGGCGTACACAGAGCCATGCGTACAGAACAAACAAGCAGGAAAACACGGTTGCAGCCGGGATCCTTAGAGAAGCCACGCGATTGCTGGTCACCACGGTAAACAGCACACATTGCAACACATTCGCAGGCGAAGCGTGTTCGGTGGATCGATAAACCACTGCTCGACGGACTGCGTATACAAATTCACGACATCGATATGAAACCATATGACAGGAGTGTTTCGCCTTCATGGCACAAAAACCTGACTTACAGTGTCCAATAAACAACACTTAAGGTCGAAATGGTTATTTAGCTTTTCGTACCAATAGGTTCTATCACTGTTTCAACTTTTTCATATTTATAAGTAATGCATGACTTTCCACCTGTCGCGAAATGAGCAACGTGCTTCTTGGGTGAACGTGTTCACTATTAAATCAGTGACCACATACAAGGCTGTAGCGAATAAACTTATCTAATAAAGTTTCAGTCACAATCGGCTGAGGCGATCGGGAAACTTGTATGCTAATCACTGGAGATTGTGGCCAAACCATAGTGATCGTGCCAAAAGTGAGATCAGAAGCGCAGTGGTCAGCAGACCAGTATAATCAACACGCGAATGTAGCCTAGCTACTTGTAGGAGGAAAGATGGACTACGGATGAGCAGTAACATGGGCAAAACCCTACTCTAGGTAGTCTTCACAAAGAGGGTCGACTGAAACGGTTGTCTGAATGTGAAAAGTACGATTAAATGTGTGAAACATTCAACTAGAAGTAGTTAAATTCATTACTATCAAGTAAACAATAGGCATCTGTAATAATACTGGAAGAGAAAACCTTACCGGCGGGATGACAAGGCCGGAAGACAAGTTTGCGTAAACCTAGTCAAAATTTCGCAACATATTACATTGAAATGAATACATTTAGTTGCCGTTTAACAACCACTCCAGACAGAGCCACAAAGAGTTGTTTCCGCAACCGTAATTGCTCAGTGGCACATGACAAATCGGTCCCCTTCCATTGAAAACGGATACGATCGCGCTAACAATGAGTGTCAACCGTATGAAAGTTCGTTCATGAGCAGCCAAAATTGTGATACGTAAGTGCAACAGATGAAACACTCTAGTTCCGGTACTAATTTGGTGCACCCACGGTGTGTGATTTCACCCGGAGCTGGAGCGCCTAGTTCGCAGTTAAAAGCTCATTATATCGAAGTCAAACTTCAATGTTGTCGGCAACACATCAGCAGTTGACGCCGACGCTAGAAGAAGAACAAGCCTTAATTTAGAAATACGGGTAGAGAAAGACAAAAGAACCTGACCATGGAAAACTCTTACATCCAACGTCACGGTGTCTTCACCTTGCAAATAAACCACAGCGTTGCAAACAACAACAGAGCGGCAACTGCGAAAGTTTTCATTATCCCATTACACTATTTGTCAGTTCACAGACAACAGGGTCAAACAACAACAATAGCAATGCTCCTGAGTCGGAGTGACTGCCATTACACCTAGTGTCGCCAAATAATTGCTATGGTTACTGATGAGTAGTCGGGGATTTGATTGATTTCATGTCGAACATCACCCACAATTGATCACAGCCATCACCTTCCCATAGAATTTCCAGTCGACCCCTTTCGAAAAGAAGCACTAGACTCGGGTTTCGCTCTTCTTTTCGAAAGGGGTCGACTGGAAAGTCTATGGGAATGCGACAGCTGCAGTCAGTTGTGGGTGATGTTCAACTTGAAATTAACCAAATCCCCGACTACTCATCAGTAATCTAAAATATCACCTAGCAGGTTTAATGAGATCGGAGATTTCGACCTGTCTAGGAAGTCCTAATCGCAGGTTTATCGATTGGAGTCAACAGACAGTAACTGTATCTCCTATCGATCGGGCAACCTGATAATTACTCACAAGCGAAAGTGGTTGAGCGTTCACAGATGATAATTCGGTCGTGCCTAACGTGAGGTCAATGGCGTAGTGGTAAACAAGGTTGCCTCGTGAACAGCGTGTCCGTTGTTCAAGTCCCGGTAATGGCGAGGGTAATTGTTATGGGTCGCAGAGGCTACAGCTGCAGAGATGGACTTATAGAGACAGACTTAACACTCTAACTTGTTTGTGTCAAAGCAATGCTGGTCTCAACACCTGCGACGATCATTTGCTATCCTTGGTGGTTCGAACATGACAATATAATGTGTGAACTTCAGATGGTTTTAGTCCCAGTTTAGGGATTTCTAACCGGCTTAGACAACAGGTTCATGTTATTTTGAATTGTCACCTTCATAGAAAAGTAAGTTAAGAGAATAATACTTGGCCACAAACCTGATTAACAATCATTTGGATGTCAAAAGGCGCCAAAGTTCATAAGGCCTACCGACATAAACTGTGTTGCATCGATAATACAAAGGACCAGTTCTATGATCAGTTGTCCACACAATCAGCTCCGCACCGATGAGTGACCGACTGTTTGTTCTGAGTGACCTGAACACTCGAGTTGTAGCTTGGTCGGGAGTCCTTGGACCTCACGGCGTTGGTTTAAAGAACGAGAACGGTGATCGTCTGCTCCACGTGTTTGCTACTCACGAGCACCCACGAAGTGGTCACCACCATTTACTTGATTACGTGACTTTGCGGTAGCGCGACATTCGTGAAGTGTGTAATACGCGAGTGATGCGCGGCGCTGGATGTAGCGCCGAGCATAGACTGGTCAGGACCAAACTATTTATTCAGGTATGCATATATTTTTGTTGTAGATCTTCTGGACAACGATAAAAATTGGATGTCAAACGATTGAGGAACTCCAAGACGACGACTGTCGTTCGTCTGAAAGACGCTTCTGTATCTACAAGCCCCGGCTGTATGTGGCAACAGCTCAAGGAACAGATAACGGCAGCTACCGTTGGGATGATCAATATCCAGCGCCAGAAATGTCTGAACTGGTATGGCATAAAAAACGCGGCCCTCCTCAACTTGACACGAGAAAAAAGTGCAACGTTTGCCGCTTCCATAATAGACCGGGATAACGGAACCAAAACAGCGATATTCCGGAGTAATCGTCCTCAACTCGTCGAACGTGTTCGCGGAAACAATGACTATTGGTGGACGAAGCAAGGTAAGCGAATGCGGCGCTACGCTCATCGCAAACAACACAAGGAGTTCCATTATTCGTTTAAGGCGATTTTTGGTCCGTCCGTCCAGCCTACCAAAACACTGGTTGACGTCGACACCGGCTCTTCGTGCATCCAGCCATAGGACATGATGAAAGTCCGCTACAAACACGTTGGTAGCCTAATAAACCATCCTGCAACTATTGATCGAGAACAGCCTGCCATGACAAGCCGTCAAAGCTTCATTAGCTCTCGTCCCGGATTTGCCATATACGCGAAGAGAGATTAAACAATTGCACAGCAGAAGGGCTGCAAGCGAGGATGGACTGCCAGGGGAACTTCTGAATGGCGTGCCTTGCTTCAGCTGGTTTACTGCATCTGGATGCAAGGAGTAACGCCACACCAGTTCAAGGATGCCTTCATCGTGCTTTTGCTTAAAAGTAAGAGTGGCAAGAAATACCCCAACTATCGCGGCATTAGTCTGCTGAACTGCGTAATCAAGATGCTAACAAGAATCTTTCTGGACCGATTAAATGCAGACGTTTTGGAGGCCAATGTTTCTGAGAAACAGTGTGGACTCCGAGGCGAGTCGCAATACGATCGATATGGTATATGCTGCTCGACAGATTCAGGATAAATACCCGGAACGCAACCAGCCCTTGCATACTCTCTTCGTGGACGCTTCGATTCAGAGAGCCGCAAGGGGTTGCGCATAGCGTTTAGTAAATTTGGATGTTAACATAGATACGTCAATTTGATAAGAATGTTGCATATGGGCATGAAAGCGAAGGTCTAACTGTGTGAATCGACCTCGAATTATTTTGACCGTCACTAGCGTGAAGCAGGGTTGTGTCCTAGCCCGAGCCCTATTTTGTTTATATTTTACTGCCATGGTAACAGTTGCTCTCCAGGACTCGGCTGAGGACGGCGTTGAGGTTAAGTACTGCACAGATGGACGCCTACTGAATATTCTACATTTTGGAGTCCAAACCCGGCTAGATACTTCAACGAAGCACATGCTTCCGTTCGCAGAGGACAGCGCGTTTTTGCACACAGTGAAGACGCAATTCAGCGACTGGCCATGATTTTCGCAATCGTGGTATCCAAATATGAGTTGGGTATCAACACACGTGAGGCATTTTTTCTTTCAGCCTTCTCTGGGCGAAGGTGCCGTCCCTAAAAGTGCGTCTGCAATTCGCATCAATAGAGGCGTTGTTGACAACTGCATAGATTTCTGTTACCTGTGTAGCAATTTATCAGCAGATTTGTCCGCGGACCGCGAGTTACGAGCTCGCGTGGCGAACGCTAGTGTTGCTTCCGTCGTCCTGAAAGAACCACAGCCTGAAAATAGCCACGAAGCTGTTTGCCTACTGCTCAGTGATGTCTATATTGCTGTACGACAGTGAAACTTGGACATTGCATCATCGGAACGTGCGCTACCTGAGCCAATTCCAGTTGTAATGTCTAAGACGCATCTTGGATATTCGGTTGTCGGACATGGTTCCAAACATTGAGGTACTGCGACGAGCACATATAGATGGGATTGAAACTATGCTGACGTTGTATCGGCTTCTTCGGCTAGATCACGTACAGCAGTTTCTGTATGGGCAGGTGAAATCAAGTAAGCGAAATCATGATGGTTAAAAACTGACATACAAAGATGTTATCCAGATAAGTCTTTCGCGTTGTAACACTGGGTTTAGATGTTAGGGGGACCTAGCGATGAATCGGATGGTCTGAAGGAATACGGTCCGTACGGACGTCCGAAAGTTCAATGAGAAACAACTGAGGCTGTGAAGTGAAGCTCACAGTACGCAAAGGAACCATCGGTATCACTGATCGCGGTGAGGACTATATGGATTTGTGATTAATGCCGCCGTGAATGCACTGGCCGCCACCAACGTATTCCTAGCATACCATCGACGACGAGACGAGTACGTAAGGCTCAAGTAAGTCGTCAGTTGTATCTTATTATCGTTCGCATCGACCGACGGACATTATGACTTGACAACTCACGCGCACTTCTTTTCAGAAGCCTGAATCTCTGTGACCTCCTACCTTTCCTTTTCTTCAACTATGTTGCTGTATTGTATGACAAATGTTTTGTTTTTCAGTCCAACGCCGAATTTTGTTTATCCACCTATCATCTATAGAGTACACTAATATGTACCTCAGTACTGAACTACTTACTTACTTACTTCACACCTTACCATCAGTCTCCCTCTGATTATTTTCCGAGAGATAAGGGTTTCACTTTCGTACTAGCGAATCAATTGGCTAACCAGCATTATCGGATTGGATACAAGGGCCTCACTCACACGCCTCCTGATCTTATTCCATCCGGTTTACACTGGATATGTGGTATGTGAGTGGAACCGTAAGTGGTGCAGCGCAAGCCATTTGTAATGATAGCCAAAGTCAGGCCTCTTTTGGCCTCGGTCACTGTGGCAGGCTGACGCGTAACGGATGCCGCCAACCATGTGAAGCAAGTGTTTGTGGTTAGTGTGCAAACGTCACCTTACTATCAAGCAACTCCACACGAACTTTCATCTACTTGAAACGGTGACGAAACACGCACATGCGACGGCAGTGAGCCCGGAAGACGAACCAATACTAAAACGTCAAGCCGCAAATTTTCTCTGTCATCAGCAGCAGGTAATTGCGTCGCCTACTAGTCCTCTCTAAATAGTCCATTCATGTTAACAATAGGCTCCAGGCATTCGGAGAAGTTCCAAGCATTTTAGACTTCTTTCACAACCACAGTGCTTCGTCCTCGAATGTGTCACACTCAGGATTCGCCAGTTAATATGAGAACAGGCTTTCATTTGTATGCGCAAGACTGTTGTTCAGTTTGTGGTTGAAAAACAGACACGTAGCACGCACCTGTGGTCACTCCCGTGTGAAGGTAAAAAGGATAAGCTGACTGAATAGTCGTTCCAGTGGTCACCAACAAGCGTGTCTAGTAAGTCGAGTTGGAGCAAAAACAATGGGCTACATACGGGTTTTAATGAATCAGGCCAAAATGGCGGATCACCAAAGGTTTAAAGCTTTCACGAACCACAGTGAAACAGTATGATGCCAACTCTATGGTTAAAGAACACACCACTGAAAGGAATGACTAGCAATATAGTTACACTACATTAGTCGACACGAACTCCTGTCCGATAGTCTTCATTCCGTGCGGACTCAGTGTTTTACCAAGACGAGCTGGAATAATAAAGAACACATAAGCCGGAAGACAATGCTTAACAATACACACAAGTAAGCGCCATTGTGGTTTATACGAACTCGCGTCTGACCTTTGCCGATGGGCCAGTGGCCCAGGAATGAAATGATTATGCACAAAACGACCGATTTCAACCAACTCTAACTGTAACTTGGGCCAAGACGGAGGTGAAACAGCTTGTGCGGGGATTAAAAGAAGTGCCCGGCATTCTCCAAGGAATAATAAATAAACATTGACAAAAATTCGTTCGAAAACCACACAGTATCCAGGTAGGTAGCGAGGATGACCGGATCAAGCAGATATAACACACTATACGTTTGGGAAAGCGAACGACCCCTCAAGACCGTTACACAAGGACCCGTTTGTCGTCGAAGACGAACGCTCCTAGTACTTGCTTGCGTTCGATCCATTCCTACGGATCACCGACCTACCTCATCCGCTTCCAGTAGTTGGACACCCCTACTACCGCCAATGGGCTTGTTGGGTTAACAACGTCCTCAGGCATGGACGAGAACTCTTGGAGTTCAGGTCCGATAAGGGAGGCGACAAATATGCACAATTTACGTTGATTGAGCCGCGTGAACTGATATACCCATGAAATGACAACACCAGATTGCTCGAGTTGAACGATTAATAAGATGATTACAGACAAAAAATTGACCAATCCACCGATTGGAATCAGAGGGCACAGCTCAGCAGGTCGGGAACGTGGGATCATCCTCGGTGCTGCACATATAAACCTAATTGATGTCCCTTCGCGCATTACCGTCAGAACCAGTACAGCATATATATATATATATATACCTGACCCTGTTAAATCATCCCTAACTTCTGCCTGGCGATGAGCTAGTAATTACTGTCCCAAAAGCAAATATGACACACTCTTCTGCAGTCATCAGTGTTGATGGTCAGTTACTCCGCGCTTCATGATCCGAGAACAGATCAACTTGCCTTCTCTGGATCGCCACGCAAACATCCAGCCACTTGATAGCAATGACTCAGACGCGGCTCCAGGGGATGTCACAAATTACGATTAATCAAAGTTCTGGAGCCTGGCGGGTCACCTGACTCTTGGACGATCCTCAAGCTTCACATCACTATCACTCACGTAGAACAAAAAAACGGACTAGTTGGTTGGAAATTTTCTCGAACAGCTAGCGCACACCCGTGAAGCTATCGTTTGCTTTCAGCGTACGGCAAAGCATAACTAAATCGAGAACGTAAACGGCTCTGGAACAAATCTGGGGACAACGCAGCCTCTGTCGGCCATGAAAACAAAAGGCCTGCAGAAATACACAACCTGGTGGACATACACCCCTAAAGGTAATAACTAGAAAACGCCGAGGTTGTTCAATAGTTTATGGTCGAACCGGAACTAAATCCTTAACAACTGTGTTAAATAATATCCAACGAGGGATGAGATATCAAGTGTACACAAACAGACCACCACCCAACATACCGATGACTAAGTTAGTTACCAACGGATCGGAATAGGAAAATACGGCTGCCAATTGTCAAGTCCACACTTACACATACGAAGTCTGGTCATTACCAGAACCAACCATGAAAAAGAAAATGATGTCGCCAACCAACTGATAATGCACAAGGCGAACGGAACAGTGCACGGTTTATTCGACGAATTACTACAGCCGCACATGAAATAAATAATCAACTCTAATTTCAAAATTAATCCAAAGCCAAGCTATGAACAGACACAAAACGTTTTGATCAAGTTTTCGAGAAGAAAACGAATCGATTTCCCTATTTTCCTGATTCAGTTTCAGTTGCAGACCACACCCTAGACGACCATTGAGATCCAGCCGTAGAACGGAGCGGCGCAGCCCCACCGACTTCGTAAGAGCTGCCCCGGGAAAATGCTTGAGCCTTATGTCAGTAATCATCCAAATTGAAGTCGTCATCAACATCGATATCACCCCCAGCAAGGTTTGTGAAATCCACTTGATATCGAAGAATACCTAAACGTGGAGAAAAGCGTAAAAAAGCATACTGCAGGTTAACGAAAAAAATGTACGGAACAAGACTACTTATTCTCTGGCGTGTTAGGATTAATTGTATCCCAGAATAAAAATGAAGTAAATAGTCACCAATCTTCACTTTAACACTTGAAAGTATGTATGGTCAGCCGGAAATATCACAGATACATAAGAATAGATACTGTAAGCCCAATCTGAGTAGAGCACTCTTCTTAACAAACGGGACTAATTTCTGTGATGATCCTTGTTTACTCATGTATACTAACTGCGTTTCAGGTCTACCTATTTAAGCTTCAACACTGTGACTTACATCCAGTAACTCTTGTATACCAATACTTTGTTTACACTGACCACAGCAGCGACGTGACGGTGCGCAGTTCATTCTGCTGATGTCTTATTAGTTTACTTAAATTAATAGTTAGTCACTGTCGATCGCGGTTCCCTCGTAATACCTTCTGAAATAAAAATACACAGTAAGCCCTGAATTCCAAACATGGCTGTTCAAACTAAAGGAAACCGATTAATAAATTCGAATGAATTCTATAACATCTAACACAACTGCACATAACTGTCAACGAAACCGTGTACATACCTCCAATACCACCAAATCCTCTAACGAACTGAGCACCTTCCTGTGAACGATCTGTGACGATCTCTAAGATGGTGCCGAAGGAACGATAGTTCAGAGCCAACCAATCCAACAGCAATTGCGTATCTACGACCTCGTAATCCAAACCAGTTTCACTATCTACGAAATGCTGCCGTTCACGTTCTTGATCCGGACGAAGATGAATAATCTTCAGTTCTAAAGAGAATCCAATGGAATCACGAAGATGTATTGTTTCAATCATAAATGTCAAAAAACAGATCAAAACGTTAATGTCTGACCATGCCTTTGAGCTTTTGCTCAGATTTCTGAGCCCAGCACCAATAATGGACAATTTATATACGTCGCCTGTACTTCCAAGGAGCTATCTCAAACACCCTGGTTAATGCAGCGACGAACAAAATTGTTGTTGGAGCGCCATAATGTACGTTGAAGGTTTCATCAGATACATCTTACCAGTGCTCGGAGTTTGTTCGTCCTCAATTCATTCCAGAAAGAGGCGTAACAAACCACATCATTCATGTACGTCGGTAGAACAGCAATCGCGGAACCAGCGTCAGCAGTTCTACAGGACGAATTTAACTGACATAAAACATTAATAAAAGCAAATGAACGACTACGACAATAACAGACCAACCTACAACAAAAACCATAAAGTCGTATGCAGCGTACAACTCATAGAGATTTCTTCCACTAGTGTAGGTCATGTTTTAAGTTTTTCCTTCTCCGTCCAGCTAATCGGTTACGTTAAGTGACCGTTTCGTAGTCTAAAAGTAGCACTCGATCCAGTTTCAGGTCCGCGTACAATGGTAGAGCACACGAGAAATTGAGGCTTTTGAGATGCTAACAATGAGGGCAAAAGTGTAACGGATCCATCCCCGCGAGATGATGAGGTTTCGTTGCCAAACGAACATAATAAGAAGATTGAACACGATCGAGACTACTAATCGATTATCAAAGAAAATCATGAATCTTAAAAATTAGCAGCATACTTATAGGTAAATATAGCGAGCAAGATATCTGGGTGCAAAACGTAAAGGACACCAATAATGTAGCGCAAAGTTACAGAAAATATCGGAAGAACATTTCGAAAGG
>JTDE01004455.1:35568-46265 GCA_014338405.1 Paragonimus skrjabini miyazakii
TCGACTGGGGCTGCCTTTCTACGCAGTCACGGATTTATGTCTACTGACTGTTCTAGGTTCCCGACGACGCATTTATGCGAGGAACCTGGCGTTAACTGTTGCCACCTATCTGACAGTTGTCTCACTATGAAGGACATTTTTCTGTCCCGATGCGTGAGCCTTAACTGTGATAGCACTTTTGTGCCCTGAAGAGCTTTTTGATTTTGTGAGACTGATCGTTTGCCTATTTTCTTTCCATTATTTTTCATATACTTTATTTCTCATTCTAAAACTGTTCAGCATATACGTCACATATAACTTTTCATTTGATGACTGGCCCATTAACGCTTGCTATTCTTGAGAGGAATTGTCAATTGCTGAATGTCGCCAACTATGCAACGTCTCACATCTGACACATAGCTGGTTTTCGCATTCAACGTTTTTATATCCCTGTTGTTGGTGTCACCGATTGTTCTTTCTTTGAACGAAGATGTGTGTAATTGCTCTTCAAAATAAACGATATAAGAATGTCTCAATCGTAAGGCACTACACCTTTCATACAAACCATCCGGTTACACATACTGTTTTGTACTGCCTGTATGTGTTTAGCAGAAGGGTTATGCAGGAAAAGGTCAATCGCTACCCCACGTCGATTATCCTATTGCTTAACTGACTTAACATCAAACTCATTGGGTTCCTCGAGCACACCTTCCAGAATGTTGTACACGACAAAACTGAAAAAGATGGAGACGAGAAAGCCCCGGCAAACACCAACCGAAGTAATGAGCACTCGAGACAAGTGTCCATCAATAATCTTGCTTGTACAAGTGTACGGTGATCTTAACGTATTGTTCAGGAACTTTTTATGAAAGTAGTTCCAGAGAACGGTACAAGCAACCAAACCGAATGCATCCCTATAAACATAAAAGGCAAGATGAAAAGCAATCAAAAATACTTTTGACTGGATTGAAATCTTGTCTGTTCATCACGTATCTGACTTTATTAGCGTTCAGTGAGCCAACACAAAATAAAATCAGTGGGTAAGCTTGATACAATGGACACTAGATTGGCGTCTCTGCGATTGTCACATGGACCTCGGTATCTCTTTTTGTCACTTATGCGAATGTGACTGGAGCAGCCATAATGCTAGATCACAGCTGTATTCGAACTGGAGCGCCATCTGTACAAAAAATGACCACGGTCCGAGTCAAACTTTGCATCACTGGTCAACAGATGGTCAACGAATAAGTAACAGTGCATCCCTTCGAACATCAACCCGGCGCTCAGAAGACTGTAGTCGTCAAAACTTCAGACGCTGGTCTGACTGACTGAACGTTCGTCGGTTGATTTGGTCATCTAGGTCACTGAGATAACCGGACCATTCTCATGACGGGGAGGAAGACAATAGGAAAACCGGACAGTTTTTGTCATTAGCTTCCTAGTCGAAAATTATTAGCCGGCACTCAGAAACAAGCACTTCTGTTTCATTCCCTACACCGCCGATGCAAACCGATCAACAACCTACACGACTTCATCATATAACATTAAATCTACGCAGTCACAGCAATTCTACAGAAGCATTTTGGTGTTACAAATCGCATTTAGCAGAACGCGAAATAGCGTCTAGCATTGTTTGTACTGCTTGGAAAGTGTCCAACAGCAACACATTGAAATTAGCACAATCAAGACCGGCCAGTTTTTCACCAAGCAGAAGGTCCACGCCGATATCTTGAGTGCCGCAGTCTATGACAAATTAAACAAAAATGGTGAAGTTCGACAGCTCCTCATGGTACTGAACTTGTCAGACAGTTCACCGAAAACCCTAACCTGAGAAGTATGGGAATAAAGCGCCAACAGTATGCTCACATACTTGTTTGGTACATTTTTGTGTTTAAGCGAAACCCTCTGTTCTTTCCTAGCGTTTGCCCCTCAAGTTGCAGTGGCAGTTAAGCATCAGTGTGAACCACTGATGTATTGCTGTCTATGGTGACGATGATGCAGTGAGTCGACGAAATATGAATTCCAGAACCCTAGTGATGACTGGGGTCAAACTAATCCCCTTATGTTTTTGCCAGTCCCTAATACCTTTTTTGAATACGGTAACTATTATTGAGTGACACCAGCACGGAAAGGCGATCTCTGTCGTCCACACAAGTTGGAACAAGTGTGTCAAAGCCTCCACTAACGCCTCATTTCCTTTGAATATTGCTCGCACGAGGTCAATGAAGCCAGCAGACTTATTACGTTTGAGAACCGAAATGCTTCTCCGGACCTCAATCAAGTTTGTGGCGACAACAGTAGAAGGCCAGCTAAATTGACTGTGTCCCGCTACAACCTTCTGGACTTATTATGGATGAATGTTCCATCTGCCTCGCTGATAGCCTCACTGACAGACGGTCACCTGGGATTAATAGCATGGATAGTTTTCAAGAGTCAGCCGATGACCCATGAAGCAAAGGCGGTTTCAATTTTCTTAACTCCCTCCATCAACCAAGCCTCACGGTCAGCGTTCGGGCTACGTTCCATTTTCCTACGAATTTTTTTCCTAAACTGAACTGTCACAAGGAATATTCCACCAACCTCAGGGATTTCTCCGAGATCAAATGTTTGTTCAACCCATGTACCGCATGCTACAGTACCTGCTTCATAAACGGTCCGTAAGCTCCCGGTCCAACAGCTATAAGGATTTTCAGAGTGAAAACTAATAAGGTAGCTTTCCAAGCTAATTTGATACTTAAGGCTTACTGACGGTTGTAGCTGTCAGTGGGGTCGCTGACCAGCAAAAGTAAGAACGAAGGGAGAAGGTACCACCGCGTGATTTGAACTCATGTACTCCAATAAGAACGACAGTACTTAATCGAGCCATGCCACCTATAACTAACAGCTACGTGGTCCATCTGAGACCAAGCCTGATTCAGAGGAGGGCACCAAGTGTAATAATAACGCGCACGATGTATAAAACTAGTGTTGGCCAAAAATAACTTATGCTCAGCTGTAACAATCGCACGTTATTATTCGAGCGTTTTGATGCCATCCCAAACCTGACACTTAAACGAGATTCGGCCTCACCAGGGCATTCATATCTCCGGCCAGAACGATTAAACCAGTCACGTGTCGACCAAAGGAGCGGCCAGATCCGAGTAGAACGCGTCTTTGACACCAACGTCACTACAGTCAGTTGGAGCATAAGCAGACATAACGAAAAGGTTTCCGAGTCTGGAGCTAGCCTGAATAGAACCTGCCAAACGGACGGCACAAAGTATACCGCTAACAGGAATCCAAAAAAAAACATCGCGGCTGTCGTGCTGAAGACTATACCTACTCCAGCTCAACCTGTAACGGCAGCTGTGGAATCACCCAAAGTGTACGATCAATATCGAGTAGACAATTAGGGTTCTGTTAATTGCGTACGCTGACTGCTGTCCTGGATTCTAATGTCCGAGATACAGCAGATATCGACGTTCAAAGAGTTTTACGTACATGCGAAAGCGGCTTGTTGACCAATGTTTTGGTGTGCGAACGTTGAAAACACATATTGATTCGCATTCAGGGTCTGAGCGATCAATGGGTTTTCGCTTTCCGCTTCAGGCACCTCCATTATACACGTTTAGGTGTTGCCTCCCGCCCACACGACTCAAGGCTGCTTGCCGACGAACAACTTGCGGTTTGGAATTCGACGAATCAAACTGTACTTGTCGTTACAATTGTTTTTTTATATTACAAACGCGGCGGAAAACAAGCTAAATATTACTTACCTTCAGAACAAGGCAGCTTAAGTACATAGCGGTTGACACTGAGGTTCTCCCATACGATCAGGATTTCCACGGCACCCATTTCCAGTGCCTTCAAAGTGTCGTCTACACCAAAACAGTACTTTCCGCTATCCTGGAAACAAATCAACAATGGATCAGAAACACACCTGTGAAATCTCGTCAAAGTAACGTTGAATCAACTTTTTCTCTTGAATAAACTTTACACCTGATAAAGCATCAGACGAAAGATCGATTGCTTGATTAAATCCATTCTCGCCACCATACGATATATCAACCGTTTTGATTAACTTCGCTTGTAAACGCTGGAAGCAGTATAAAGAAATAAAACGGACGAACTTGATCGAACATGTCGGACTGTCCCAGTTCACTTTTGAAATCCGCTATGCCGGCTAAAACCAAGCCCTCTATATTCGGTTTGTCGTTCGTGATGAACATTTGAGTAGCTGTCTCTGCTACCTTTCGTACATAATTGTGTCTCTTTTCCATCCGTAGGCGTGCGAATCGCAAGGCAGATTGACCACCTCGCCCATGTTTCTTAGGAAGATCGACTGAGAACTTGTGCAGTACCTCCCGGGTATTTCCGGAAAGAGTACCGAAGAGCGCCCCGTTGCCATCTACGACAATGAATCCGAACTTATTATCGTCTGCAAGTAACGCGGTAAGAGCCTAAAAAGTTACCCAATAGAAACACTTCTCACTTCGGTGTGAAACTTGTTGTCGCATAAATATAAGGACGTGTTCACTGGTCGGAATGGTTCAAAATCTATGTTGACCTTTTTTTCCTTACCATCGTCAGTGACTATCGTCCCACAGTAAACAACGAGACCGTTGTTAGGAACTATTGCGTGATGATAACATGGAGGAACAGTCTACCTTTGTTATAGAGTTTTAGGCGCTGCTGGACGGACGTGATCGCACTGAGAACGGAAAGACGATTAACTCTACTTTTTATATTCGAGGCCGTTCCGTATTCTTCTGCTAACAGTTTTGCTATCCGTGTAATTTGATCTTTCGGGGGAATGATTAAGGAGATCATGCTGGTGCCGTTGCTAAATAAAATAAGTAAAAAGGGTTGAAAAATGCAGCTCACCCACGAGCAGCCTCCAAGCTTTTGATCAATTTTTTAATACGCCACATCTCCACATTTTTGTCTGCTTGCGAAAAATCCGTTTCACCATTCACGTTCGACATATTCAATCAGATATAAGGATAGGAAACAACGGATTGTAGAACGACCGCCCGGACACAACACTTGCAACTCGCACGACAAAGCCAACGTGACAATACAGCCACTTAAACAAACTAGCCCCCTCGTGCAAAAGCAAGGTAGAAGTAAGCAGTCAAAAATATAACGATTCCACGTGTTTGTTGCAGACAATTCAAACCTCTTTGGTTGAAACTCAAATATCACTCCACTTTGAAAGTGCATGGCCCGCGAAATTCAAACCTTTCGTTCGCCTCTGTGATCAAATTGAACACGCAGCGATGACTCAGTCAGGAAGCAAACGTTTGGGTGAAAATGATGGGAACTGAGTCGCGGTAGTTGTTGGGGTTGCGTGGGTTCAGAATACCACTGTAATAAATGAAAGTTATTACGATGGATTGTTCCAGCGTTCCAGCCGTTGATACTGAAGTATTTTGTACACTATTTTTTATTTCATAATTCTCATTGTCATTCACACCTTTTACTTTCCTCAACCGTAAACATACAGCCGACGTTTAAGCCAACTTAATTGAACTAATCAATAATCAATAAATACAAATCACACTTTAGTGCGTACGTGCACCAAATTAACACTTTCTCAGGCATATGTAGCATTACCAGACGCGAAATGAAAATACCAATAAGTATGGAGACTAAGAATATATTATGCGATAAGTACAAGTGATCTCGATCAGCGCTAAACGACACCGATACGCGAGTAGTATCCGGCCGCCGAGCGCGCGTGCAAGCCGGGAGAATGTGTATGGCGTCCTCAACGCGCATAGGCCGACAAGCATGCAAATAAGCAAAACCGATCACATGCGTCAAACAGACGGCGGGTAAAGATCCTTAAGGTCCTATGTACAATGTGAGCTCGGATTTTGGTAAGGATTTTACACATCGTATAGCAGGCAGACCAAGGGTATCTCCAGGTCTCTACACAGCCCCCCTCCAGAAGGGTATTGCGAACGCAGCCTCTCGATCTACATGAGGACCAACCGTGACCGGCCACCCTTGGCCCGGTCTAGTTCATGCCGCACCAACTTGCGGTTGGTACTGCAATTCTCAGACGCCGCTAGTGGAGGAATACTAGAGCCAACAGTTCCTAGCGGGCTCCTACTCGAGTATCCTCTCCTACGGTGTCGAAAAGAATGGGAGAGTTGAGAGTTCGCATGTCGTGGTCATGGGGGTACTGGTAGTGGTCGCATAACAGTGTGCGCGTTGCAAAATTCGATCGATCCAGGACGTGAGCGCGTGCACGGAAATCGAAAGCGATATAGGTAAGTTTGGGCACGTATACAAATGGTAAACTTACCTAGTGAACGTTAACATGAGGACAAGCATCGAAACGTTTTTTGGTGTTTTCAAAAGCGATTTGCGGTTTTCTTTGGTTTTCAAAAGATTTTGCGATTTTTTGGCTTTTCGTTGTGCTGAAATAGAACAAGACCTAACGAATCCTAGTCCTCTACCAGACGTTTAGGACAATGCACTCTACGACCCGAACGTGTTACGGTGGATGCTGGCGTTGTCGGCGATGTTGTGTCCACAGGTGACAATGCGCTCGGACGAGGCTGTTCAGAGGTAGTTGCATGTCTGGCCGCAGGATGCGGAGGAGTACTGGTGGCTTCCTCAGTCCTTTCAAAGCAGGCAGGCTTCAGACGGTCGATGTTAACAGCGTCTCGAATACCCTGGCGCTCGAATACGTAGAAGCGGTCCTTCCGTTGAATTACCTTGAATAGACCTTCGTAAGGTCGCTCGAGCGAGCCTCGTGAACCATCCACGCGAACAAACACGTGTGTGCAGTCGTGGAGGTCTTTGGGGACAATCACCTTGTGGCTTTGTTCTCGTGTGTCCATGACGTGAAGGCGGCGCATGTGCGAAGCAAGCTGCTTGACGTGGAAATCATCGTATCGAAGTGCGTCTGTGGCGGACGAGAAGTAATCGCCAGGAAGACACAACGGTTGCCCATAGAGAAGTTCGGCATTGGAAACGTGGAGGTCAGCCCTGAGGGCCGCGCGGATGCCGAGTAAATCCATTGGCAGGGCCTCTGTCCAACGGATTGCACCGACGGCGGCAAGGGCTGCTTTTAGTTGTCGATGAAAGCGTTCGACCATGCCGTTCGCAGCCGGATGACATGCCGTTGTCCATGTGCGATGACATCCAAGCGCATTTAGCGTTTCTGCAAAAGAACCGCTTTCGAACTGGGGCCGCGGTCGGTTGTGGCCGTGACGAGGCAACCGTGAGATGCTATCCAACGCTCAACGAATGTGCGTGTTACTGTCTCCGAGCGGACGTCTGGTACACGGACGGCCTCCGGCCATCGCGCGAAGCGTTCTGCCATCGTCAAGGTGTAGGTCATGCCAATGGAAGGTGGCAAAGGACCTACAATATCGATGTGGAGATGCGCGAGTCGAGAGATAATCGAAGGGTATCGGCCTGTCGGGGCCGATACATGGCGGTTTACCTTAGCTTGTTGACAAGCTAGGCAAGATAGTGCCAATGTGCGAAGATTCTTTTGCATACCGGACCAGACGTACCTATCGGAAGCAAATTTGGTCATGGCCCGGATGCCAGGGTGGGCAATGTTGTGTAGCGTGTCAAACACGCGAAGCCGTAAGACTGAAGGTACGACTGGACAAGGATGTGGAGCAGAGGTACCGAATAAAATCGTTCCCGGTGCTGTCGGTAGCGGAAGATCCGCGAGACGCAATGACGAATGCTGGCAGGAAGCGTGGAGATCGTTCTCCGCCCGTTGTGCGTCGGCCATAACGGACAAGTCGATGATGTCGTGGCCAACAAGTGCTGACACGCGTGACAGAGCATCACCCACAACGTTTACACCGTCAGAGACGTGTTGTATGTCTGTCGAGAATTACGAAATGAAATCCAGATGGTGCACTTCGCGGGGTGAACGGCGTTTGAAACGATTGCTGAAGGCGTACACCAACGGTTTGTGAGCTAAGATTTTGGTATGGATTTCACACATCGTACAGCAGGCAGACCGTGAGTATCTCCGGGTAACGGCAATACTTCTCGGGTCACGAGCCTTGCTTTCTCTCTGCATTCAGTGTCGTTATTTAACGGATATTTATGGAGCTAGGGGTCAACGGAATCAACCCACAATTGCGGCAAACTTCCTTATTTATCTGTCCGAATTATCTCAGTTATGACTTCTAAGATTATTTAAGAACAGCACGACAGATTGCATCTATTGGATACTGCATTCGGTGTAGTGAAATTCTGGACCAACGCACCTTAACGAACTATCTGTTTTGATCCACCACAATATACAGGCACGAGATAAAGGCCCATAGTGCCTGGATCCAGTCGGTTTTCCTTAATCAGTGTCCAGCGGGCGTCTGTTGATCTGAACAGAAGTCA
Source organism: Paragonimus skrjabini miyazakii (assembly GCA_014338405.1). Taxonomy (NCBI): domain Eukaryota; kingdom Metazoa; phylum Platyhelminthes; class Trematoda; order Plagiorchiida; family Troglotrematidae; genus Paragonimus; species Paragonimus skrjabini miyazakii. The sequence goes on from JTDE01004455.1 coordinate 43,906, forward strand.
TTAAAAGCTGGCTATATCGCCGATCTTGAGGATTACGGAATCTCTCAACAACAAGGTAAGAATACCCACATAATGACATTGTAAGTAAATGAAATTCAAGCAATGCTTTGAAGCGATCTCCAGAAATGCTGCTAACGATCTTAAAAGGAAGACTTTTCCAATGATTTATGACGCCGCAAGGAAAGAACTGCTACCTGAGGAAGGTTCGAGGGCAGACCTAAAAATGCTTTCGGTTATGTCCTCGCGAGCCGTAATCATTCGCTACGATAAAGAAATGCTCAAGGTGGCAAACTCTAAAGAAAATGTGTGCGAAAATTAACTGACTACGGATTCGTCGGAACTTATGCGTGACATTTCCTAATCCCGCGACTAGTTCGGTAGTCATGCGCGATACACGTTCAACAGCGAATATGTCTTTCTTCAGATCGGTATGCGTGACCTGAGTGGTATACTTTAGTGGCGGTCTTAAGTAAACCCCATAGGGCGTTCAAAACGCTCCTTTTCTTTATATAGGGGAAAGTGCGCTCCATCATCATAGGACGGCAAATCCCTCTTTTGCCACCATCTCGTGGCGATACACGAGGGATAAGTTTGAGGAGTTGTCTGAGTTTGTTTAGTAAGTTACCGGGAATCAGACGGTTAACCCATGAAACACAACCCCACACTTTTGCTTTCACGGAGACCTGGCATACAGGTGACATCAGTGGCAGCGGACAGAGTGTCCCCTGATATTCAATTTACGGAGCTGATTCCACCCGAGGTAGAATGGGGGTTCTGAGATTTTCCTTCAGCATTGTCTCCCAACACCCACGGTTATTGGTGGATTTTATTACTCTGATAGGCGTGATACTTTATGGCTTCCATTGGCTTCGCATGGCCGAAACTCACTCCCAGTGGAGGTTATCTATCGCTCTTCCTCATCCGACAACTCCGATAACGACACTCTTCTTGTAAACGTAGACAACTTCCTAGGCCTACAGCACGTTACTCATCTGCTTATAATGGGCGACTTTAATGCACCGAAAATAAACTGGGCGTCAGTTTTCCACCAGAAATGTGAAAGCGGATTCTTGACCTCCTTATCGACGCTTATACGATGGAGAGCGCGGACACCGCATGTCAGCGCCCCAACGCAGCATCGTTCTGGTCAGACTCCCTCTCTGTTCGATCTAGTTATCATTAATGAGAGCCACCTGGTAGACAGCGTGATCATCAAACCACCACTTGGACACAGTGACCGCTCTCTACTCATCTTTGATCTTATCTGTTACTGGTTACAACAATCAGTGAAAAAAAGTCTGCAGTTCGAAATTTTAATCAGGCTGATTTTAACAGCCTGAGAATCCACCTGGGTTCACTTCTTTTTGGCTATGGTTCCGCGGACCTGAACCACCGTGCACTTCAAAGCGCAATTGAGAAAGCAGACGACGAATTTGTGCCGCGCAAGCTGTGAACTTTATCTTATCGGCCACCTCTTCCGTGTAGAATACGTCGTCTCTTCGATGACCGTTCCGACTTATTCGCGAAGCATAAGCTTACGGGAAATTTGGAGGACCTATGCGCGTTCCACGTTGTTCGAAATAGATGCAGACTGGAAATCCGTGAGTACACCAAACTTGGACTAGAAAAATCCCCCCTCAGAGGCCGTAGGAACGAGACCCTCGACAATTGTGTGTGTAGTACTCCTTGAGGAACTCGACCATAACTACGGAGTCAAACGACACCTCCCCGTCAGGTAGTCGCAGACAAGGAGCCGAGGGTTTATTCGATTTTATTCATGGCATGCGCTTAAATAAGAAGTTTCGGCAATTGTGTAGTCCGCCGGTATAGTGTAGCAGGCAAGCCAGACGTTTTGGCTTCGTGTACCCGTTACACTCGTAAACCAACTTTGAGCAACGTGGAGACACCGGGGGACATCGTTCTTCTAAAGTAAGGGTTCCAACGACAGTCCTGTGAAAGCAGACCATAGAAACAAGCGTGAGCCAAAGGCCCAGTAAGACATGCACACGACCTACACAATTGGGAACAAAAGTGGCGCCAACAACACGGCAGCACAGTACGTTACATAGTGCTTCATGGCCGAAACCAGTTGGAAACGGCCATTTAGGCGCCAAAATAGATTTTTCAAATTTTTCATGAAATATTAAAATGCATATTGCAGGACATATATATAGATTTCATCGAGTATAATAGTTGTGTTGCAATGAGAAAAATCAGTTTTACCTAAATATTATCGACGTTCGCACTTCTGCTGAGAAAAATGCGTCACCATTTTTTTACGACCAAACCATAATGTTGGCTTTTCTAACCGGTATTATCCCGTCCGGAAAGATTCCGTATTTGGAACTACACGTCTGACG
>JTDE01004455.1:46365-58800 GCA_014338405.1 Paragonimus skrjabini miyazakii
TATTTGGAACTATACGTCTGACGCATGGTGAGTACAAGCAGACGGTGAAATGAGTTTCAGGAACAACGCTCCTACGACGACCGAATCGGGGGACTTCGCCAAAAAGATGAAAATCATTCCATCTTCGAAACTGATGAAGCATTGTTTATGAAAAGAACTTACCACCGTGGGTGTCACTTCCCGAAGACGTGGGTAACTGTTGACATTGAAAGGGAGACGCGGAGGGTGTACATGGCAGGCTGCCTTGGGAACAGACGGAATACAACCACCTTATCATCCATCATCCGAAAACATGTCCAAGCAAGCCGGTTACATTATTTAATTCTTTCGCTTTCAGTCGAACACCATGATAATCACGGGCGAATGGGGAGCCTACAGAGCTCTGGATGAAGTAGATCATTGCGAACATTGAAAGATCAATCACTCAGAAAAATTTGTGAATCCTGAAAACAGCGCGATTCACACACAGCATATAGAAAGTCTCTGGTCATTTGCTGAGGAGCATTTTCGTGCCATCTCCGGATCAAACGAACGGTAGTTTCAATCACACCGTCAAGAGATCATTTGGCGAAAACGAAATCCTAGAAACGTGATTAGCAAACTACTATTCACTTTGTCTCATACTGATTTTTTATGAATTATGTAATAGACATCGACATTATTGCACGCGTTTGTCATTCAGATTCACACGTGCTGCGTTCACATTGGTAGCCGTTACGTCCAGTTGACTTAAGCCGTGATCAACGCCTAAGTATGCTGCATGTATTCACGCTAGCAGTTGTTCCGTCCAGTTGACTGAAGCTGTGATCTACGTCCAAGTATGCATTATGCGCTCACATTAGAACCAGCTCCGTCCAGGTGGGCAATTATCCGTATTACGGGATTCGCCCTCAAGGTCGTCCAAAAGACAAAACGGTACTTTTGGCGCGAATCCTCCAATTTGAAAGATTTTTTGAAATTTTAAAATCGGAATTTCAGGCAAAATACCTACAATACATTATTTGTAAACATTTACTTGAAAATAACCAGTTATTGGCGTTAGCTTGCTTTTTCAGGTCTTATAAATGCGATCGTTGCCATTTTGAGATGAAATATCTCGTTCTATAGCCTGAGAGTGTTTCATTTTGCGGCGATTTGAAGATATGGTCGAAATGGAAGTATACCACCATACAGTGCTGCTGTTGATGGCCTAAGTCAGTCTGGTGGAGCAGCTACTAGTGTGAACAAATACTGCAAACTCAGACGTTATCCATAGCTTAGGTGTATGCGGTTGAAGCACCTACTCGTGTGAACCTAGACTGCATACCCAGGCGTTCTTCATAGTTCAAATGAATGAGGTAGGAATAACCACTAGTGTGCACGCATACTGCATGCTAAGACGTTGTTGATAGCCTAAGTCAGTCGAGTGGAGCAGCTACTAGTGTTGTGATCCAAGAACGCGGATGGCACAAGGGTTGTTTATTCAACAAACCAACACATGGGTTAAGCATTTAAACAAGACCTGAAACAAAACCACTCCTTTGCACGCGGTATTCGGCCCCAGACCTTTTCGATTGCCGCAGACGTCAATGCTCAGTTGCTTTAAGTAGCAGGGACCACTATGAGCGATGCTGCACTCTGATTTTCCTTCCTGCATTTTTCCTGCGGCTTGTACGATGTCAAAATATATGCCCGGTCCCACTACTCAATAACGGTGGTATAAGTAGTATGTCACGATCGCTCAACTTCACTGCACTGGTGTGAACATAAGCTGCGAATTCAGACGTTATCCATGGCTTAGGTAAATGAGGTTAAAGCATCTACTTATTTGACAGAATTCTGATTTGAAACAGTTCATTCCCTTCAGAAGTTTGAACAAAACAGTCAGAAAACGAAAACTGGTAGATGCAAGCATTTCGTATTTACTCATCAGTACCAAATTTACAATAACATGAAACGGTTGTCACGTCCACTGGATAAGTTGCTGCTCCACTCGATTGACAGCCTCTCAGCATGCAGAATGCGGCTATTCCAACATCATTCACCTACGCTATAAATAACTTCTGAGTATGCGTTCACACAGCAGATGCTTCAGCCTGCGTCATTCAAGCTGTGAATAACATTCGAATTTACAGTATTGGTTCACACGAGAACCCATGTAGCACACTGTCCGTCGTGATATGCCGGTATCACCGGGGTTTCGGCGGGCAGTGAGTAAAATGTAGAAGATAAAAATCCAAACAGTTCATTAACACATAAGTAAAAGTCAGTTAATTCCACTTCGAAAAATTGGGCATTAGTTTCAACAAATTTACCGATGTTTGTTTAAGCGCACTCGTAATTTGAGGCATTTTATCATGGCTGCGCTGTAGTGATCCGTGCGATAAATTCGGAGTAGGTTGGATGTTTTTCTTCGTGTTTCAGGTTACGGATGACAGTAACTTGCTCTCATATATTTTTGCGAAACAGAGAGAGTACGTTCAGATCGTTGTATTATTTCCGCTCTGCCTAAAGTATTTACGGAAATATGGAATTTCAAACACACCCATAAAACTATATTATTGTGATTAACCTTGGGACTTTGTACAAGTTCAGCAAGGCATACCCGAGTTATTCGACAGGAACAGGCGAATATCCTTATTATCATTAGAATGCTTGGAATGAATACTGTGAGGCTGTCATGCCTTACTTTTATCTTATCTTGATTATTTATGGAGATATGCTATTCTGCTTCATATTTGCATCTTTGTCTTGCACCTAATTGCTCGTTCTATTCTTTTCTACTTTCTAATTATCCATGGATGCCGTGGGAGAAACCGGGTTGCTGATGAGTGGGATTTAACTGTGCTGATGAACAAATTTGTTCCCGGAGTAGCTGAACGAGTGGAATAAAAAATGTTGTAAATAGACAGAATATAATTTTCATTTGTTTCGCGGATTTCTGTCGAAAATTAGTTAATGGGGGTTGGAAGCTCCCAAAGAGTCGGAAATGTGTCCCGAAATTGTTGCGAATAAAATCGCCAGTATTATAAAGGCACAAAATGCCCGCCTTCCGCCAGCCTTCCGCCCGCCTTCTGTCAGCCGATGCTCACGTGGGGCCCACGCGGGCCTCGCGACGTCTTGCCACTTAGGTAGATGCTTCAACCTCATTCACCTAAGTTATGAATAACGTCTGAGTTTGCGGCATATGTTCACACTAGTAGCTGCTCCACCCGATTGACTTAGGCTATCAACAACGTCTCAGCATGCAGTATGCGTTCAAACTAGTACCTACTGAACCCGATTGACCTAAGTTAGGATCAGCGTCCGTGTTTGCAGTGTATCTTCACACCAATAGCAGCTCCCTTCGAACCACTCCTACCATGAACAGTCTGGAGAAAGAACATATGCGAGAAATGATTGAAAACCCGTATTTGACACGTTTGGGGGTACGCAATCATCTATGATTCCGTTGATTGGTATATGGATTGGAATGTTTTTCAACATCGCGATAGGTACTTGGCGTTCTAAATATCTTAGTGTGACTGGCTGACAGGTATGCCTCCCCGTGATCGGCAGGCAGCTTGATTTCATCCGTTTCCGTACATTCTTCCGCATGAACACCACGCGACACCAATCTAGTTGAAAACAATGCAGTAGGGTGAATAGAATTTACTTCTGAAGATTCTAGATGATAGAGTAGGACATTGTACCCTTTTCTTACGCCGATTCATGTACACCGAAGATGGAAACAACCATATGATAGCGTCATTTCCAACCATGTCTAAGAGCAACGTTTCATCGACCAGTATCTACCTGAAATCTTGCAAACAAAGAGAAATAGTTTGAATATCGTATGGGAAATGAAGTTGGAAATGTTGTCACTCATGTTTCACTATCAAATGTGTTGGTGTTCCTGTTGAAATGCAAAGCAAATACAGTATAGTCGTATATTTCAATTTCGGTCATATCTGTGAAACGCCGCAAAATGAAGTACTCTCAGGCTATAGAACGAGATATTTCATCACAAAATGGCAACGATCGCATTTATAAGATTTGAAAAGTGAGCTAACGCCAATAACTAGTTATTTTCGCGAAAATGGTGGAAAAAATTTTCATCACCAAACCAGTGCTTTTGGAACTTATTCGATGTATTCCAATTTTTCCCTTAATGATGTTTATTTACAAATGATGTATTGTAGGTACTTTGCCTGAAATTCCGATTTTAAAATTTCCAAACATTTTTCAAATTGGAGGATTCGCGCCAAAAGTACCGTTTTGTCTTTTGGACGACCTTGAGGGCGAATCCCGTGAAACGGATAATGGCTGTGATCAACGTTGTTACGAAGAACAAGAAAGAACTCAGAATAAGCTTTTATTTGGACCGTGCAGGACAAGTTATAAAGATCTCCGTAAATTCCGGGAAAAAATGAAATAGCATACTGGCGGCCGTCAGTGAAGTCTGCGGCCGGCAAAAGCAGATCAACATTCATCGGAGTTATAAGCATCCATTATCCGAAGATAGAAAGGTTGTAGCTGAAACAGTAGAAGTGGGAATCAATATGTTCGTCGGATAAATAACGGGCGTCAAATTTGGTCATTTTCCGTCGGATATGCGAGCACTGACTCGCGCACACATAGCCAGCTACCTGAAAGCATCGTCATTAAGCAATAAACAAAACAATGCGCATGCTTTTACGATTGGGTGGAACATGTTACCCATGTTTCCTACATACCGAAGTTGAAAACAACCACCTGATAACTTACACCGTCTCCCACCAGAAATACTATCAGGGAAACAGGCTGAGCATGTAATTCAGATGTGCAACTAACCAACAATCGAGGCGAAATAGCTTTCATTAGGAATTACTGTGTTATTTCGTGTACAACGCAATGTGAACGCAATGTGGTCCAACATTACAAATTATATTATTTCTCCGAAACCACGCGAACTTGAGCGTTTCCGCAAGATGGGAATATGCATTACATCACGAAACTTCCAATGGAAGCATTTTCGGAACTCAAAATCATTTCGGAAAGCCAACATTATGCCTTGATCGTAAAAAATGGCGACGCATGTTTCTCAATAGAAGTGCGAACGTCGATAATTCGGTCGTACCTAACGTGAGGTCAATGGAGCAGTTTTAAACACGGTTGCCTCATAAACAGCATGTCCGTGGTTCAAGTCCCGGCTGTGGCGCTGATATGCACTACTGAAGAGCCCTAATGAGAGGGAAACTTGAGTCTAGTGCTTTTTTTCTAAAGGGGCCGACTGGAAAGTTTATGGGAGTGCGACAGCTGCGATCAATTGTGGGTGATGTTCAATCTATATGAAAATCAAAATCCCCTACTATTCATCAGTAACAGGCTGAACAACCGTGATTTCCTTGTAAAGCTCTCCATTGCCTCTATTATTTGTGACAAACATGCCAGGTCTTTTGTAAAACAATCCATCGGTCACGGTGGATATTAAAGCTGTGATTACTGGCTTACATTATTTCGTGTTTTTAGTACCGTTAGATTTCGTTTCCATGACAAACGAACAACTGTGGGGCGTATTTTCGTGCGGCGGGATGAGGGTGGGTTGTGGTGGGGTAAGAGCGGGGTATAGGTGGGGTCAGAGTGGTGTGGAAGATGGGTCAAGGTGGGGTGGCGGTGTGGTCATAATGAGGTGGGCGACTAGTTGGTGGGTTCAGCGTGGGGCAGCCGTGGTGCTACTGGTGAGGTGGGATGTTGCGTACCCCACTATCATCCCGGCATGGCTTCCTTCCTAACCGGTCATACGTAACTTATGTGCTTATTTTCATGGATAGTCTGACGGAGGACAAATACAATGGCCTCATCTCAAACGCTATCTTCTTTGACATTGCAAAAGCATTCGACCGTGACCCACCTGGCCCGCTGAAAAGCAAACTGGAAGCCTATGGTATTCAAGGAGAGGTTCTTCGTTGGAGTACCCCTTTCCTCAATAATAGGACGTTTAGAGTTAAAACGGATCGCATCTTTCATTTCCCTCTTTCATATCTGCGAGAGTTCCTCAAGGATCAGTGTTAGGTCCTCTGTTATGTCTGATCTACACCAATGACCTTCCGGAAAATATTTCCAGCAACGCCCTCCTATATGCCGATGACCTAAAAATCTGAAACGCCACTGATCCCATTGCTCGACAGATTGATCTTGACGCGATTAAGCGTTGGTCGGACGAGTGGAGTCTCTCACTAAATGACAGTAAGTGTGCACATATGTCATTTGGTGGAGACTGGCAATGCTTCCGTGATTAATAGTGCACTCGGCACAGTAGATATGAAAATTGATCTGAAGAAAGATCTGAGCATCTAGTTGTCGTCAAACTTATCTTTTGCGCGTAACCATAAGATGGCGGCGAAAAAAGAAGTTGCCGCCCTTAGGGTGATTAGGCGCACTTTCCCCCGCATAGACAAGAGAGCGTTTCAAACGCTTTATGGTGTTTATATAAGACTACTCCTCGAGTATATAAAGCAAGTCGTAGATACCGGCCTAAAGAAAGACATCTTAGCTGTTGAGCGTTTTCAGCGCGCGGCTACTAAACTAGTCACGAGCCTAAGAAATGTCGCATATGGGTCCCGACTTCAAATTCTTGACCTATACCCACTTGAATTTCGACGACTCTGCGGTGATTTAATTCTTACACATTTCCTGCTTAGAGTAGATCTCGTTGGAAAGTTCTTCATCATAGCGAATAATGACGGCCGGCAAGGACATAACGAGAAGCTTTTAAAGCTTTGTCCTTGGACCTTTCTTATGTAGGAATTCTTTTCTAACAGGGTTATTAACCTTTGGAACAGTCTTCCTTCTGAGGTCGTTGGCACCGCTTCTAGCCATCGTTTTAAAACATCACTTAACCTTCATTTTCAAAAAACTTCATAATACAAGTAATTTGACTTTGTTTCTAGTATTTACTGTAATCTCCAAGAGCGGCGCTACACACTGTTTTCAATGACTGCCTTTCAGATCAACAGACACTCGCTTGACGCTGAGCAAGAACAACTTACTGGATCCGGAAACCTTGGGCCTCTGCCTCGAACCCGTGTATCAGTCGCTGGATCGCTGAATCCAGGTGCCTAAATCTATCATCTGATCGATTTTCAAGATATCTACTTTGCTGAATGAACGCACTGCCAAGATCTTTAGCAAGTGACATATATGCGCACTTATGGCCATTTGGTAGGAGACTCTAATCGTCCGACCAGCGTTTATTCGTGTCAAGATCATTTTGTAGTGTACTGGGATCAATGACACTCTAGAATTTTAGGTAATCCGCGCATCGCGCGGTTGCCGATTTTGTTGGGAAACTCTTCTCAGGCGTTTCTGATGCCAGAGTCTTTTATTTGGCTCCTCTATATATAACACTCTCCCAGTTTTGTAGCTCAACCGAACATACTCACCCGCACATATCGTTTCACACATTCGTAAGTTACTGTAATTTGTTTGGCGTACTTCATCGGAGGTGAACCGCTGCTGTTATATCTGTATCATTAAGGGGACTTGGGAGGCAATTTTCTATATCCATCTTGTAATGCATATTCAAATTTATGCAGCCGACCTGTGGTTTACGGCACGTTTTTATTATTGATGCTAGCTGCTGAATTCGAAGTATGCAGCCGATTGTTTTACACGTTGCGTGGCTTAAAAGACAGTACCGTAGAGCCTTTAATCGAAGCAATGTTCCGTATTGGGTGGTCGTTAGTTCTCAACGCGCTGCTTGAAGTTGGTTTGGCCGTAACAGTGGACGCTTTAAAAGGCATCCCGTTTTCTCGCATAGAATTCTAGTAGGTCTGGCTGAATGATAACTAGTCAGAGATTGCCTATCACTCACTGTGAAAGCTTGAATGCTAGTCGTAAGAAGGTAGGTGGATGCAATTCATCCGTCATGTTCGTTAATAGACGAATTCCTTCTGTAGTCGTTATCACTTCAACTGAATGGCTACGGTAGACAAGGTGGAGAGGTAATTTGCACCCTTAAGCCGTTTTGGTAAGTTTAAACATGACTTGCATATCATTCGCCGAACCGTCAGGAAGTTTCTGAATCATTTGTTTTGTCATTCGCTATAGATCAAGCCAAAGTGGGTTATTCGTGCGCAGATCGATGTTGTCCACCTTGGCAATCGCATAAATAGTAGGCTGGATAAAGCAATCGGACGGTTGAAGAAGAGGACGCACCCAAGAGTCTTCCACGCTTTCGTCATGGATAGCAGACAGGGCACTGGTCAGCGCACTTTTTACTGTTCAGTGTGACTTACATGCATACACATTCTGTCGGTGTTCCGAAAACATTTCTACCCCTACGGTGAGGTTTTGTAGTTTTTAATTCTGTTTACAAAGGTCGCGTCCCCATTCATGAACGGTGAATTGCAGAGTATAGCCTGCCAATTCGACGGTTGGTGGACCCTCGACTTCGGCTTCTTGCTGCAGCCAACTTCAGCAGTCACCGTAAAGCCTTGCCTAATGTATTTGAAAAACTGCATGACTGCAGCAGCCGCAAGGCGGCGACCTGTTTCAACAGCATCATTGTCTTTTCCGGTAAAATAGTGGAACGTGCTAAGTTTGGCTTACTTTGGTGCGACTTTCCCACTGGCTAGTCTACAAGCCGTATGCAACCGAAGTGAGTGAAGAAGCTTGAAGCAGGATTGCCACGGGGACACTGCGGTAACCCGGTACAGATAGATAGCTATTGATGTGATGCCGATCAGCTGATTTTTCATATTGAATGTATGCAAATGGCAGACATAAACGAGTGTCCATTCTGTCGCAAGCAACTTCAACCTCAGTCACTTGGTAAATGCACGTTTCGAATTCTGAATTTTGTCAGTTCCCTGCAACTCAGTGTTTATTCGCACTTCCTTAGTGATTATGAGAATCAAGTCTCGCACACGACTCACAGTGGATTTCGACTCAGACCGATCCGCTGACAGTATGCCGCTTGCACACAGGGGGGTAGAAAGTGCGAATCAGCATAATCTGGAGCGATTATTCTTTCGATATAACTGAAGAAAGTAAGTTCATTAATATATGCGCACACAGTTTTCTTGCAGATATCACATGCGATGAACGAGATGATAATGAAGATTTCATCTAATACACGACTTTAATCATCCGGGAGGTCACCCATAACGCGTAAAAACGAGAGGCCACATTCTATGGTGAAGAAAGGCGGAGGTAATCTATACCTTTTTACACAGACTTTAAGTACATAATTCGCATTGATATCCTCATGTTTCCCTTCTGAGCGACTTCACTCGTCCAGCTATGTTTTTCCGCACACTACATTGTTTGGTTCAACTCGTAAGGTAGGACTAATGGGTGGAGCAGTTACAAGTGTTCACGCACGCAGTACTGGTTGACTTGACTCGTGAGGTAGGACAAATGGATAGAGCAGTTATGAGTGTTTACGCATATGCTTGCCTCTACTCGTGAGCTAGGACAATCGCTATGCATGACAAGTATAACTAAGAAACTATCACTAACCTGTCCAGTTTTTGCGCATAATCCTATGTTGAAATAAGTTCAGTGGCGTATCTTACATTTGCAGCTGTATAAAAGCCTAATCTTTATGTTTCAACAACGGTTCAATCGTTGGAAGTATAATCAAGTTTTCAAGCTTGATTACATTCAAAGTTAACTAAAGGCATGTTTCCACGTGTATGAAGTGTACGTTCATTATATTCCACCATTAATTCTCCGAAATAACATAGGGTGCAACTTTCCGTTATTTTCTGATCAATCCATACGCCATTGAACTGCAGCATATTTCTTGCTTACGTCTTCGGAAGAATAAGACAGGAACTGAAACACGCCACGAAATTACAACAAATCTAGTAGCCAGAAATGTTTTAACCAAACGATTACAGAGGTATTTACGGATTACCGATCAGTCGCATCCTCTGAACATGGATTAGACCGTCGCCGCTTTCCACGCAACGAAGAGGATACCAATATGAGATATCAGTTTAAGCAGCATATAAAAAGGTTCTACCAGACTAGCAGCTGCTTCTTTGGGAATTCTGAGATAGATTTTGTCAGGACCAATCGCACTGTATGAACCAACCGCAAATAAAAGGACTTAAGTATCAAGTACAGAAAACTCAGCGTTGATAATTGGTTGCTGAATGCTTCGCAATGGCAGAGTAAGGTGCTAGCTTGGCAGTGCAACACTGTAGACTTCCGAACAGTATTTCCTCAATATTTCGAGCACAACTAGGGGATTTGAAGTATTCTCTTCGTCGATCAGTTGCAGAGAAAGAGCTGAAGGCTTATTCCTTCTCACCTATAGCAGCACTTTTGAGGCATATCCGGAGCACACAAAAGTCAGCTTCAATCACACATTCAGGAAGTCATTTGGTGGGAACGAAATCCGGGAATTGTGCCTGACAAACTATCCTGCACTTCGTCTCACATGGAAGTGGTGTAAATGATATGATATACCTTGATCCGTTATTACATGCATTTATTATTCTGATTTGTTGAGATAGTGAAACCGCTAGCGTTCGGAAGGAGCACGGGATTGTAAAACCCATGTAACTATGTTACGTTCAATATGCAGTATGCACTCACACTAGTAGCTGCTTGGTCCAGTTGACCTAGCCTAGGAACAACATCGATAAGAAACACACTGGAGAAATCAGGATAAACTTGCATTTGGACCGTTCGAGATATGTCATACTCACCTTGAATTGTGTCGAAAGACATTTTGACGAGACTGTTACAGCCGTAGGCCTGGTCGACCCGCCATCCAGCGTGAAATGACGTCCACAAAATACGTCGGTTCCCTTCATGACGTTGACACTCAACCGACGTTGAGTGCTACGACTGCGTGACCCCCAGCCTGTTTGTGTTGACCGGCTGCGGAACCGCATCCTTGGTCGCATCATGAATGCTAACCGTAGAAAGTAAGTTCCCGAGCTGTCGTGTTCGGGAAAATTATTCTCCTGGAATGAATCGTTTTAATGGATTGGTAGCTGATGCAGAAATTGAAATCGTCGAAATCTGCGTTCTGGCCCATCTCTGTTTGTTTTAATTGACCATTAATTAAAAACCATCTTCCTGTAATTGTTTTTCGAAAACTGATATGTCTACCGTTGTTGTGGTCGATTTCGTTTGTAAATGCTATCACAAGAATGCCGGGGTTATTTGTGATGTACTTTTCAACTATTGCCGTTTGTTTTTTTACTTGTAGGAAATGGATTATTTTGCTATTTTCGAGGCGATGTTCGAGGATCGCGAATTTCGCATCTTCTCACACTTTCAGGAGTGTCCTCAGAGGTACATGGACGAGCTGAGCGTTATTTACGTTCGTGGGACGAGCCGTAGGTCGAAAACTCTTGAAGTACGATAAGGTAAGATGAAGTGGTTTCCTGAAAACCGCGCAGATTTATTATCGTTGTAAGAAGTACAAAAGTCGTAGACTTGTGGGCAGGGGTGTGCAACGTGTCTAGTGGGTTAACTGTTGTTAGTTTTAACGAACCAGTTTTCGCGACACATGTGGTAGATCACGACTTCATGTGGTCCAACGAGATTTGTGTCTGATGGTGAGCTTTTTCGAGTTGCAGCACAACCACTTTCTCAATCGTCCGCTATATGAGTCCCATCCTAAGAATCGTGGACTCACCGTGGATGAGGTGAACGAGTGCATGAGTCTGTTTCGGTACAATACACCAACTACCGACATTAAGCAGTATGTAGCGGATGTTTACGGGAAGTTTATCACAACCGCTGACGTTTTAATCATCTGCCGCAAGTTAAAACCTGCAATGTCAAGTGAGTTTGTTGCGTAAGATTGTTAGAGAATCTTGATGAGGTGCTGTCGGTGATTAGTGCTATAGGTGTGGTGCGCACTCTGAGGGATGAATGCAGCCGATATACGCATATCTGCTTCGCCGAATGAATGCAGATTGAACCATTCCGACGTTTCGCACGTGTGAATGTGGATGCAACTCACGGGACAAATAGGCACAAGTATGTCATTGTATATTTCCTCATACGATCGAAGTTAGAAGTTATATCAGTTCCTAGTGACAGACGGTATGGGACACGGCCGACCCGTGATATACGGGTACGTTCGTAGTGAGAAGTATGCTTCACTACGTAGACTGTTCGAAAATTTTCGCGAAATGATGGGCGAGCCAATTGCGGTGAAAACATTTGTCATGGCTAAGATGGCTGCGCAGATGAAGGCAGCCCATGTAGTGTTCGGCTGCGACATCCTGCTGTGTTACTTTCATGCACGCAATGCGGTAGGTAAGCATGTAAGTGGGCAAAATTCGTCCGTTATGCTCGTTAAAAGAAAACCTCATTTTAAAGTCCTTATCTCTTCCACTGAATGGCTACGACCGAAAATGAGGAAGAGTAAGTTGCACTGTTACATTGTTAGCCGCAGGTTTAAACGTGATATGTACATCATCGGTCCAACGGATAAGAAGTTTCTGAATTGTTTGCTGTGTA
>JTDE01004456.1:6376-25152 GCA_014338405.1 Paragonimus skrjabini miyazakii
AAGAAGATGGCATCTGAGATAAGGCCATTGTCTCTGGCCTCCGTCAAACTGTCCATGAGAGCAAGCATATTAGTTACGCATGACCGATTATGAAGGTGGCCATGCTGTGTAGAGGGGAAAAGGTGGTTTGATAAAAGATGGTTAAGGATGACACGCTTTAATATGGGCTCTATTATCTTTCACGGGATGCTAATAAGGATGATGGGTCGATAGCTAGCCGGAGAATGACGGTCGCCCGCACTAAATATGGGCGTGACCGTCGCCTATTTCCGTGCACTAGGGAGAATGCCAGTCTGGAGTGTCTGTTTGAACAGCTCATATAAGGGCTCTGCCAGACTAGCGGCTGCTTTTTTGATAATTCTGGGATGGATTTTGTCAGGACCTATTAAACTGTCTGAATCCACCTTAAGTAAAAGGCTCTTAACATCCAGTACAGAAAACTCGGCGGTAACGAGTGGTTGCCGGAAATTCTGCTGCTAAAGGATAGGGTGGCAGGCCGGCGGTGCGACGTTGTAGATTGCGGTGCAGTAATCCCTAAATAATTCGGCCACAACTGAGGAGTCAGACGAGGTCTCCCTGTCGGGCAGTCGCAAAGAAAGAGCCGAGAGTTTATTCTTTCTTAGTCGTCGCCTATGCTTAAATAGGAAGTTTTTGTTCCCGCCAGCTTTGATGAGGACCTTTTTTGTGCGAGCTTGATGTGCTCACGAATTTCTCGTCTACACTTAATTCTAACGATGCGGAACGCGCGTAGGTCCTTCGAGTTTTCCGTAAGCTTGTGCTTTGCGAATAAATGGGAACGGTCATCCAGTAGACGACGTAATCTGCCCGAAAGCGGTGGCCGATAAGAGAAAGTGCACAGTTTGTGCGGCACAAATAAGTTGTCCGCCTTCTCAATCGCGCTTTGAAGTGCGCAGTAGTTCTGGTCCGCGGAGCCAAGAAGTAATGAACCTAGTGTAGCATGCAAGTCGGCTGTTTCTCCTCGGGTTGTCCGTTACACTTTCGGACCAACTTTGGGGCAATTTGGAGACACCAGGGGACAGCGCTCTACCGGAGTAGGGGTTCCAGCAACAAGTTTGTAAAGGGAAACAACAAGAACAAGCATGAGCCAAAGGCCCAGTAAGCCATGCACACGACTTACACAAACAATAACTAAAACGGCGCCGACAACACAGCAGCACGCTCCGTCACCAATTCAAATTCAACTAGTGCGCGCTTGCTGGTTTCGGTCTCACATTACACCTAGGTAGCTCCTCGGGCCGTTATAATCAGCCTGATTAAGTTTTCGGACTGTGGACTTTTTTACTGGTTGCTGTAACCAGTAACATATAAGATCAAAGATGAGCAGAGAGTGGTCACTGTTTCCAAGTGGTGGTTTGATGATCACTCTGTCTACTAGGTTGCTCTCATTAGTAATGACCAAGTCGAGCAAAAAGGGGATCTGACCAGGACGATGCCGCGTCGGGGCGTTGGCATGCTGTGTCCACGCTCTCCGTCGTACTAACGTCGGTAAAGAAGTTGAAAATTCGCTTTCGTATTCCTGGTAAGAAGCTGATGTCCAGTTTTTTCTTGGGAGCATTGAAGTCGCCCATAATAAGCAGATGAGTAAAGTGTTGTAGTCCTAGGAAGTCGTCTAGGTTCATAGGAAGATTGTCATCGTCGGAGATGTCGGATGAGGCAGAACGGTAAACGACCCCCACTAGGAGTGAGTCTGGGCCACGCAGAGCCAATCGAAGCCACAGAGCATCACACTTATCAGAGAAATGAAATCCACCGATAATCGCGGGTGTTGGTAGACCGGTCTGAAGGGAAATCGCAGAACCCCCCATTTTCCATCGGGCGGGGTCAACTCGGTAAACTGAATACCCGGGGACACTCAATTCACTGTCGCTGATGTCGCATGTAAGCATAGTCTCCGTGAAAGCAAAAATGTGTGGTTGTGTGTCATGAATTAACTGTCTGATTTCCGGTAACTCATCAAACAAACTCAGACAGTTCGTATACATGCAATTATGAGCTATTTCGTCGCTTGACCTCTCGACAAAAGAGATAGGAGAGTGCGAGGAAGAGTTTGGAGAAGAAGGCCTATAATAGAGGAGGGTGGTGGTGTTGGGCTTGGCATGTACTGCCGAGTGGTTCCGATGGCCCTCCTTTGAGACTGTGGGCGTGACGTCACTGCTTGAGTGTACGTCAACGTCCCTACAGGACGCTTGGCCAGCATTTTCGCTGTCGCAACTTGCGACCCTTGTACACCTGCTTTATTCCACTTATTCGGGGGATGTTTGAGAGTTCTCACCCGCGGAAAATTTAACTTCTTCGTCTGTCGGCTGCATGGTTTGAAGGGAGGCAGTGTGCGCGGTTGCACAGAGCCACTGATAGAAATGGTTTGTGGGGTGTGTCAATGAAATGCTTTTTGATTTACAGGCAGCATCCCCAAAAGGTCCCGATCGTTTTGAATTCTTGGAAGAAAGAGTTTTCTATGGGGCCTTTTGGTGGTTTTTGGCGTGGGTAGCATGGAGAACGACATTTGTGCGGTATCTTGAACAACTTTTCCCGTGCTTGGGGCGTCGGTCGTTGGGATACCGACTACGAAAACAGCGTCCTCGCCTTCCACCACTGGCATATAGGCCCGTGTGGATACTTGCGGAGCAGAAACCATGACCTTTGTCTTCAGTTGTAGTTT
The DNA here is from genome assembly GCA_014338405.1 of Paragonimus skrjabini miyazakii. Lineage (NCBI taxonomy): Eukaryota > Metazoa > Platyhelminthes > Trematoda > Plagiorchiida > Troglotrematidae > Paragonimus > Paragonimus skrjabini miyazakii. The sequence continues at coordinate 9,057 of JTDE01004456.1, forward strand.
CCGGTCGGCCACGATTCGTGACTTAGTTTTAGTCTGCTGCTCCCGTTTCGTCCTGTCTTGCCGAGAGCTCTCGAAAGAAACACCTTTTAGCTGGACGTTGGTGGATTTCAGAGCTTCTGATTTTTCTACCACTGTCTCGGGACTCAGCATGACTGGCAAGGTTACCAGGAGGCCAAGTGACTTTTTGGTGGTTTTGGTGCGTAGCCTGCTCGCGAGTGAAAGATTCGTAACGTCCGGCGAGAACGAAGAAGCCAAGACTTATTTAGCTAGTTCGGTTGGTGAAGATGTTGTGGGGAAGCGGCCTCATAAATCAACTCCCTTTTCTCTGAGAGCTTTTTCTTTCATATTCGCCGCTGCCTCTTCTATATGTGCAGTTGACAGGGCAACTGCCTTCTTGGTGACCGCGGCACCATGGAGGGCAAGCGCTATGTATTCGTTTAGTGACTGGGGTTTCAGCTTCATTTCGGTCAGAGTCCGCTGGTATTCCTCCATCCTATTCCCCATAGAAGAAACAGAAGGACAAATAGTGCTAAGAAGAACATCTCCGCATTTACAGTTGCTGGTTTTCTGCGTCGCCACACTTTTCTTAACGCATGCGTGACTACATAGCGGCAAAGCGGCGCCTTGATTTTCGTCAAACCTGTAGCTCATGCAGATAAGATATAAAGCAGAAAAAGAAAGTTGCTTATATTGGTGTCCGTTGAGGCCAGTGCACTTAAAGTGATACCACTTCCAGCACTGGTGGCACTACATACCGTTTTGCACGGACATTTTGCATCCATGACGGCCGCAAACACTCGCTGCCTCAGTCAACTGAGTCCTAGCACTGTTACATTTCACTCGCGTCATTGTCAACAGAAACAAGAAGTACACAATATAAAACAGATACCGAAACTGATACGATGCAACCCAAAGGTTTCAATACGCGATGATTAGATATGTTATTCGGTAACCAATAACAGTAACCGAATGCAATTTTTGATGCACAGGGCACCAATAGAGCAAAAAAATGAGTAGACAATAACAGCGAGAAAATTTGAATCAAATTTTGAGTTACTCGCGCGCACTCAACTACCAAATGTTATTAGCTGACATTCTCGTTACATGGCCTAGCCATCTAAGTATGTGTGAAGGTAAGGACTGGAATAAAGAACAGCCACTATAAAATACCCGCTTCCCAACTCCTTCGCTGCCTACTCACTGGCGTCACCTTATAGGAGCGATCAAAGGCGTGCATCGAAGGTCATCGAAGACAGTTTGTACATTCTACCCTGACTGACCAAGATTTGCAGCCGTAAATTGAACAGCCTTCACAGTGACCTTGTATACGCAATCTTTGGGTGAGACAGAGACGTCTGCTTCTGTTGGAATTGTCGTAGGTTGTTGAGTGCGCCATTTACCTAAAGATACGGGGTTGCATTCCATTTCATATAATTACTCTGTCGCTGATGTAGCTTCCCGGGTACAGAAGTTGTAACTTCGTTGTATAGCACTGAATCTACGTATTCGAAACAATTTTGCAAAATCACTGCATTTTGAGACGGCAAAGCGAAACGCATTCCGAAATACTTAGCCGAGTGCACAGCAACGTCTGACATTGTACGTGCCGTCTGGAAGTTGTAAGACAGCGGCATCCTGTCTTCAACATAACCAAGGTCAGTCAATCTCTCACCAGGTAGGGGTCCACCCAGGAAAGTTGTAAGTGTTGCATACAATCCTACATTATTTCACTCACAACAAAAGTGGGCAAAATGTTTAAACTGGACAACCCTGACATATGCCGCTCTTGCTGCTGAAACTGATATGCAGTTTACCATAAAATGGAGTGCACTGAATCAGCGGTTTTCAGGTACACGCAATAAATACCAGGCGCGAGATAAAAATACCAAAGTTGCTATAGATCTCGACCAGCTGCAAACAGCACCGGTATGCAGAAATAGCCAGGGATTTTCAGGATCCAACCGTTGACTGCGTAAGCAGGCCGGAAATGTGTATGACGTCATTGGCGCGCATAGGCTGACATGCATGCAAACAAACTCGGTCACATAAAACAATCCAACGGTAGCGAAAGATCTGTACAATCCCTTGCACAATGCGGACGAGAGTTTTGGAGCGAGTTTTGCACATCATAAAGCATACAGACCGGGATTACGTCCAGGTCATCACGAAGCACCACTCCAGAACTGTACTGCGAAAGTGACACTTCGGACTACGTGAGGACCAACTGTGGCTACCCTTTCTTGACTCGGTCTGGTTCATGCCAGATCGGCTGACGTACGATAAACTCTCGATTAGTGCTGCGATTTCCAGAAGCTGCAGAATGCGCAGTACTAACGTCTACAGTTGCTGGGGAGATTTTACTCGTATGTTCTCTCTCACGATGTCAGAACGAACGTGAGAAAACGTTCGCGCACTGGGCTGATGAGCACACGGGATGTACGACGGCATTAGAGTTGTAAATTCTGATTGACCCCGGACGTTACTGGACAGGCAGAAACGAAGTGCAAAAGGGGTGGGTTTGGATAAATAGATTTATGACAAACACAACTGGCAAAATAGGGGAGACAGGAAAATGAATTAGCCAAATTTTTAACATTTTCAGGAGGTTTGCAAGTTTTTGTTTTGCGGAACTGTTTGCAAGTTTTAACTTCCTTTTGATGTTATAACAGAGCAGGATATACTGGGCACTAATTCTTTATGAGACGTTTGGGCCAACGCACCGTAATACCTCAACTTTTTACGGGTTGCCTCATTATGTTCACATATCAGGTTGGTATACCTCTGGGTTCAAGTGGCTCTGGTGGCACGAATCGGAACACTGAATGGAACGCACTTTTATATTCAAGAAGTGACAGGCGGCGTACTTGGCGCTGCTCCAACACTTGACGAAGAGCGAAAATTTGATCACTACATCCGTACCCACGTCGAAGCTTTGCCTGTTCATCCCTACCGTCGATCCGCCTAACGGAGGTGGGGAGTCGATCTATTATATATTTCAGAATCCCAGAAATTGCGGGGCCAAGCCACTACCTCTTTAGTTTTTGCAAAATCCTGGAACTGCCTTCTTGAACATAGGAACTAATGCTGAGTGATCTCGGCAAGGAGGAATGGTTTTCGCCTTCCACAAAAGTTGAAACGATTGCATAAATGCTTTTGCTAACGCCCCACACTTTTCTGATAAATGGTGGTACGGAATCATTTGGGCCGGCAGCCCTACCACGTTAAACAGCCAAAATTCAGTTGCGCCACTCAGCTTACTGTGTAGTTCGGGGAGCTACACAAAGGATTTTTGACGGTGTCACATTAGAAGCAGAAAGTTAGCTGAGTTGGCAGTCAAATTGTTCCGCTCAGCGCTCTAGACTCTCAGACTCATTGTGGATGCGGGTATCCTCCGCCCCGCTAACGAACTTAGTTGCGAAGAGTCGGCCGTGATCCACTGGCACAGGTAATTTCAAACAGTCTGCCGGTATCACCCGAAGCAGAGGCGGCTTCTACTTCCTCGGCTCTCCCTATCATCTACGCCTCACGATCAGTCATCAGGCTACAGTTCCCCTTTCATGTGGATCTACCCTCAACTTGCTATGTGGAATACCAGGGAGAATGTTTCGTATAGCACCCAAGAACTGTAGCAATTTTTCTGAAGTCCAAAGTCCGTTCAGCTCACAAATCATCGCACCGCATGCTAAGGTACCTGCTTCATGAATAAACTATGAGATTTGGGCGCAACATCTAGTTGAAATTTCTGGATGAGCGTAGTTAAATCTGTATTCTACGCCGGTTTGGTATTTATGTTTCACTAGTGTTGAGGCTATGGCAGAGTCGTTTGGCTGAGCCAAATTCTTCGGTCGACAGAAGCGACGTCAAACTATGAACACGGTTGACTGCCAGGAAATCCTCTGGTAGGCTGGATGGACATTCGTCAACCTGAAATTTTGTGTGAACAGCTTCTACCTTTTACTTCAGAGTTAAAGGTATACACAGGACGGAACGAGGTAGCTCTAAATAGATGTGCCCCGAACCATTAGTCAGCGGGTTTAGTTCCGATATCACGTGTAGGCCATCGAATTATCCTCAAGGCGTTAATGATTGCTCATGGCATAGGTACCTACAGAAACATCCTAATATCCGCAGTTACATCGACCGGATAGACCTAAAATCTCAGCAATACGTCTGCCGGCCGAGATGTGAAGTCCTGTTCCTATTTTAACTAATCGTCCAGAGATGTGCCGTGGTATCTTGCTGCGTAGTGAAATATCGCACAGATTTTGTCAGATTTCTTGGAGTTAACGATAAGATGAGGAGACATATTTGATCCTTTGACAAACTGGCCAGGCCCATGTTTCGCAATGCTGTTGGATGTATCGTTTATTGATATGAGCATGTTTTAGGGCAGGAGTCTGCAATCCTGATCTTGATCGTACAAAAGGAGCTTTCGTAAAACGTTCATACATTCAACTTAAAGACATAGGGACCTCCAGTGTTCCCTGCAGTAACTGAGTTTCAAACTGACAGTTAACCAGGTGTGTGTCCCTCATCTACTGTTAGAGCTAACTTGACTTTCTAAGAATAAAGTTATGCAGCACTTACTGGACCATTATACACTTTGTTATATGGGAAATTGAGGTGTTCTAAGACGGCAGAAAACTTCTTGGAATACACAACTCATATAAACACGATTCACTCATATATGTCTCAAACCAAAAAACTGTCTGGTCGCATAAATCTGTTTTTGACTATTAACTTTTTATCATGTACCAATTGAGTTTTCAGAACATCAAATTCAATCGACTTATCGACATCTGTTCGATCATTCTCAAGAAAGCTAAATTCTTTCAACTAAAGTATCAGCCCAAACCAACATCTTGAAAGAGAGCAAAGGGCGAGAGGATATGCTGTCTATGACGTACGCCCCGTCATTCTAAGAAGCCTTATCTAAAGAAAACGGGAATGACTCAAGCTTTGGTTGGTAACAGTTAGAGTTACGTGCGCCACTGCTCTTCGTGATTGCCAAGCACTAGTGGTTTGCAACGGTCTACAAAGGCTGTTTAGGAACCGTCGGCAATTGTGTAGTTTGCCGGAATGGCGCTTCAAGGCCGAAACGAGTTGGAAACGGCCATTTAGGCGCGAAAAGAGATTATCCAAACTTCTCGTGAAATATTAAAATGCATATTACGGGACAATTATATATATATTATTCAATATGACAGATGTGTTGCAATCAGAAAAATCGGCTTCACGCAAAAATTGTTCATATTCGCACTTTTGTTGAGGAAAGTACTTCGTCTTTTTTTCGATAAAGCATCATGTTGGCCCTCGCAATCGATTTTGCGTTTCAAAAATGCTTTCAGCGGAATCTTCATGATGGACTACATATTTCAGCTGTGTAGAAACGCCCCAATTGATCATGTAAAACTATGATCAACATTGATATAAAAACACGGGAGAAATAAGAATAAACTTGTATTTGGATGGTTAATGACATATTGCACCGCTCTTTTTCGGTTTTAGCAAAAAAATAGGAAACATACTGATAACCATCAGTGAAATCTGCAGCCGGCGAAAACAGATCAACAGCCATCAGAATCGTAAACGCCCATGTTACGAAGATTGAAAGGTTGTAGCTGAAATGGTATAAGTGAAAATCAATGTTTTTTCTGAGAAATAACGAATATCGAAGTTGGTAATTATTCGTTAGATGAGTGGGCATGAACTCGCATACACAAGACAAGCTACATTCAAGCATAACCAATAAGCAATAAACAAAACGGTATGCACGTTGTTAGTGAAAGAGTGGGACGTGTTACCCGTGTTTAAACAACACCGTAGGTAGAAACAACCACGTGATAATGTAGACCATTTCTACCCGAAATACTATAAGGAAAACAGGCTGAACATATAATTCAGATGCATAACCAATTCACAGACATGATGGCATAGCTTTCATTAGAAATTTTTTTGACATATAGTGTGCAATGCAATGCAAACGCAAGGTGGTAGAACATTACAAATTCAATTATATCTCCCAAACCAAGCGAAATTGGGCGTTTCTGCCAGCGGGAATATGTATTCCACCATGGAAATTCCGCTTGAAGCATTCTTAAAATGCTGAATCTATTACGAAAGCCAACATGTGTAGTGACCAGCGATCGTGTGGCATCTCTAAAGATCCCAGCCACAACCGTGTTTTCCCAGTTGTCTGTTCTGCACGCATGATTCTATGTACGCCTGCAATAGGAGACCTGATACGAACTCAGTGCCACGTTCTTCAATCGTGCAACTAATTGCACGTAGCAAATGCTTGTCCCTTTCCTAACGACTGATCTACTATTCTATTCTTCAAGGTCGTCTAACCCGAACTCTTTTCGAATGTTGTTTACCGCACTTTTCGCTTGGCGCGCTTTTGAGTGCCGCCGAGTGGGCTGTGGCTCATCTCGCGCTTCTGTGCTTTCCGTCTTGGTTGGTGCCGTTGATCCCAGACTAGGCTAGAGCTAACTATTTGTCATATTTCCAAACAAACTGGAAATATACGGTATTTTCCAACCCTCACTGCCTTCTCTAGTTTGATCCCTGTTGGGTCTACTTTTTGCTTACTCTTCAGGAAAGGAGTACTAAATTGTTAGTGGACGGTGTTCTAGCGCATGCCCACTTGTCCACTACAAACTGGTAAGCCCGACGTGACTAATCCATCTTCTTTCAGCACTTTCATTCCGGTTCACTACAAATTGGAGAACCTCAGTGATGATTTTTTCAACGCTTTTCCTTCGGTCGCCATCACAAACTGGTAAACCTTTTCAATGAGCATGTCTTTCCTGAAAATTTAAATCCCAATTCACCCATCTGGCGGCTGCCGTGCGGTTGTGCTGAAGGTTCTCTCACGTTCAGCTCCCTAGCGCCCTTAATCGCTGCGTTGAAGTCCGCTTGTATCCACCTTTTTCTCACTGTGACTTCCGACCAGCGTTGATATAAGACTGGGGAAATCTTGGGTGTAGGAACCTCGGAACTAGCATCACGAAACATGATGCTTTATCGAAAAAAGAGGAAACACTTTTTTCAACAATCGTGCGAATATGAACCATTTTTGGGTGAAGCCGATTGTTCTGATCGCAACATAACTGTCATGTTTGGTAAGATATATATATATATAATCGTCCCGTAATATGCATTTTAGCATTTCACAAAAGTTTGAAAAATCTGTTCTCGCGCTCAAATGACCGATTTCAACACGTTCCAGCCTTGAAGCGCCATTCCGGGGAACTACACAATTGCCCCGTACTCATTTTATACCAGGGCTCATCACCGAACTTACCCCGCCACTGTTAGACGGGAGCCTTTATGTTGGTATGTACAACAAACAATGATGCCGACGTCGGTATCAGTCTTTCCCACACGAGCTTTCACTGAACCGTACGAATCCCAACGTGACGTACGAGGTACACGAAACGTTGGCTCCGTTCACTGATTAGCCCTGCATTACTTGGATTTTGGATTCTGTCTCCCATCTCCTGCCATCACGCGTGATGCAATCTTCCGCTGTTTCGATGCAGCATGGGTTCCACACAAAGTTCATACTGTCCTGCCACCATTAATCTTCGAGTACACGGGGGCACATAAGATGGCGACGGCAGTGTAAGCGTTCTTTTCGTTGTTGGCCAAGCCATTTTCAACAAGGAAGTTATTCCATCAGCGTGGCCTAGTAGCTTTCATTTTTACCAATTTTGCTCCAAAAGAGAAAGAAGAAGATGACCAAGTGGCAGGGAACTTGTTGGCTGCCGTCCTGGCCTTCACGGAGATGTGCGATCCGTACGGCTAACGTGGTTTCTGTGGAAGCACTATCTTTTTATTGTTGTTCAGTCATTCTTTAAAAACCACATCTCCCCCGGATGCAGTATGATATTTTATGTTGAAGGTAAGTACATCACATATTGCGAACGTTACAGATGTGATTTCAGTGAGGAGACATCAGGCTTGGACCGTGAAGTCTCCGAGAGAAAAATGTTTCGCTGTTGATTTTACCACTCGAAGTTCACACCAAAGAAGGCATGCTTTCGTACCCTTAGATGGCCTTGACCAGGATTGTCTAATGAATGCAGATAAGTGGTCTCTGTGGTATAAAGGCTCGGTATTTTCAAAACTTCAATTAAAAAATTATCACTGAGTCACGGCTCAACGTAAATTGCAATCAACATTACAGCTGGCAATAAAAGAAACGTTCAGAATTCACGTTCAGGTATTCACGCAATAATACTGTTTTTCGAATTGAACATCACACACAAGTGATCGCAGATTTCGTATTTCCATAGACTTTCCAACCGGACCCTTCTGGAAAGAGGCAAAAGACTCAAGTCTTGCTTCAATTAGTGCTTGTCAGTAGTGCATGTCCTTGCTACGGCCGAGACTAGAACTCCGATCACGCTTTTCTGAGGCAACCGAGTAGTCCGTTGCACCACTGCTCTCACATTATGCACGAATGACTTATCATATGTGAACGCTCAACCACCTTCGTTTGTGAATATTAATCATGTCTAACTGAATCGTCTTATCAGTTGTCATACTGACCAGTATAAACGCATGGCAGGATGACTCTCGGGCTCATTCTCAGACTCATAGTGTCATGCAAACGTCCATAATGCGTGTTTTACAAAATGCTGGTTTACGACTTAGTGGATTTCTGTCCGTTTTTTCATCTTGAAGCACTGGTTCATTCGATGTATTTATAGTTCGGTTGTATTTTCTTCATGAAGCCGACTGCAGTTTAAACATTTTCACGACACCTATGCGTGTCGGCAGCTGAATATTTCATTCTTGGCTGCATTAGCTGTATTCGTTTCAGTTATTTCAATTTGCCGAAAGTGAATTCTTTCATAGCTTTCCAAAACATTGAGTGGTGGGTAAAACACTTTTTGTGCATACCTGATATTTTGCACTATTTTGTATGGGTACTTGAATCACACGATTTGTAACAGCGATGTCCTTTCCGTGACCAACCCGTCAAGTGTTCATTGGCAATATACAATAATCTAGGAACAGCCTACCTTTCTTCAGTTGAGCAAACTGTGCCGAATAATGCGAGTGCAACTTATGTAGTGTCTGTATATTTTGTTAAGGCCTGTTGCATCATTTTTGAGATTGCTGTAACTTCTCTGATTAGGGTTGAAAGGAGGCCCCTTGATTTTTGGTTTCCTTAAACACGAACTGCATCAATCTGCTTCATTCGCACACCAGCTACGACAACCGTTTCCCATACTCTCAACCAGTCTGAGCTCTGTACATTTCTAAATGTCAAAATTAGACACTCTTCCATATTCTTTTTTGAGTGACTTATAATTCTTATCATTCCTCGATGCGTGAACAGTCGTTTCGCCCCAATCCAGCGGAAGGCCATTTGTCTGAGTGAGGTCAATTTTGTTTTATCATCTCCCATTACTGAGTGATGCCTAGTTGCTAAATTTGTTGTACGGGAACATAGTTGATAAATTTATGAGAATTTTTCACATTCCAGGTCAGAGATATAATTTCGCTTTACATTGTTCCAATTAGTGCCGTATCAAATCCAGTGTTCACGAACGTCTTCTTACAAACCGTTTCGAGGACAAACTATATTCTTTGACGTTGGATATTGGGAAGGGTAATTATCGGTTCGACAGATTACGCATAACTCTGTTCGAATCGTTAGCGAACAATTCAGCGGTGTCCACAGCTCCAAGCCACATTTTGTAATTCATTTTTGTACGTTTCGTATATACCTTTTTGTAAACTCCTTCGATGGCATCGTCATTTTCTGAATTTTACTGATAGCAAGTATAAAATAGAGTTCCGCTCACTGTCTCTGATTTCTCTTTTCCGTTGTATTTTTGGCTGTAAAAGTTACAGCTCCGTTTACCTGCTAACCTGTCAACGCTCAACGTTCGCCATCTTACGTCGCCGGTGGGATAATTCATCTGACTTCGACCGAACGTATTCTCTGACATTGTTCTTCTCTTGAATGGTTGTCAATTCAGTTCGACGACCCTCGACTTTCCAGTGAGTCACTTCATTTTAATTAATACGCTCTGTTGTGAGATCGCTTTTAATGTCCCCAAAATCCTAAGCTCCCTGCGACCTCAGAGTTATCTTACCAGTAACGCCGTGCCTGTTCACATTACCTTGAGAATGTAAATTTACTATAAATCGGTAACATCAAATTTAGTATGTTGGCGTAAGTATCGCAGTCTTACTCGTGGCTTTATAATGAATCCAAGCCATCTCTTCTACTGTGGGCTACATTTACTAGGATAACAATGTGTTAGCTATTGCCGTTTCAATTGTTGCCTAACCAGTCTGACGCTTGTTTGAATTCTGAAGATCGACTAGAGTTTCCGTTGACATTCGTCCTCTTTGGCGACGATCGTGCGGTTTTGCACAATGTTCTCTCACATCCAGTTACGTACCGCCTTCAATCCTTGTGTTAAAGTCTGCTTGTGAACGGTCAGTAAATCAAGAAATACTTTGTTTGCAGACGCACCGTCTCATCGCTACGACTTCTGATTCTCGTTACTGTGAGGCCGGAGAAACTTTGGGCGTAGGAGTCTAGGAACTAGCATCGCGATGAAATCGAGCACAGTGTTATCTTAAAATTGCCCGGATACAGCTCCTGAAACCTTTGACTATAGTCCCATCAGATTGTGGCTGCTTTTACCACCAGGAAAATAACATTTGAGAAAAAAGATTTTCACGTGTGTTGCAGTCCCTTCTTTGGATGTCACAGCAGAAGGGAAGATCTGCTGGAATCATTCTCATCCAATTTCACCTGTACTCTATCAAAAGAAGCTTCATGATGCTATCTTGAAGCGGCTGTGGGCGGAAATTTGTCGTCTGCGGTACAGAGCATGCTGATTGTTATGGATGAGGACAGCTCAATCAACGAATTGGTATCCCTCGACGAGAAAATACCAAACGCCTCTCCGAAACAACTGGTGTATGCTGCAAACATAACCGCTCCAGCATGTCCTCTTGAGCGCCAACAACTGGCAATAGTCTACAACTTTTGATGGAGATAAGCAACCGTATTGGCAAGATGCCTGTGCTGAAGAGGCACCCACCCAGAAGCCGTGCACGGTCTAACTCTCACGCTCCATTAAGGTGGTACTGTTGCCACCAAAACTTTCCGCATAAAGCAAACAAATGCACCTAACAGTACACATTCCGAACTCACCAAGCATCACCACCAAACTGGCAAGCTAGTCAGTAACGGCGACGACTGTAGCTGGTCAAGCAGGTACTAGTGGGCTATTTTATATCGGATCGATCGACCGGCCTGCTGTTCCTTATCGACACTGGAGCCGAGCTCAGCGTCATTCCACCGATGCCAATTGCTTGACACCAATCTGACCAAAACGTTTTACAGGTCCCGAAACAAAGTTGCGTCAAAACTCTCGGGCAACATGCGCTCACTGTCGACCTCGGTCTCCGGCAACGTTTTCGTTGGATACTTCCGTTTGCCGACATTCAGTCACCAATCATCAATGCTCATTTTTGGTCACATTTGAACTTTCTCTGTTGATGCCAAGAGACGTAAGCTAATTGACAGCAATACTGCCTGCACAGTAAACGGTGTCCATTCGAAGATAACAACAATCGGTATCTTGCCCACTATTTCACCAACATGGTTGTTCGCAGCAATGCTAGAATATTTTCCATCATTAACCGGACCATGATCACATGCTGAGACGGTTGACCAAAATGTGGAGCACCACACCACAACGTGCGGTCCTCCGGTTTTCCCTTATCTAGGTCACCTACCTCAAGACCAACCAGGACTAAATTCGAGCCTTTGTTCACGTAACATACAAGCCAGACGCTATGGCTTCTTGCACCCACTGCTCTCGTCAACCAACTTGGTGCAACGTGGAGACACCGAGGGACAGTGTTCTTCTAAACTGAGAGTTCCAATGACAGCCTTTTGTGAAGCAGACGCCAGAAGCAAACATGAGCCAAGGGCCCGGCAAGACACGCGCACGATTTACACAACCGAAAGCGTGGTATCAACAATAGTCTGTTGTGACTGTGATGCATGTCGCCTGGGTGATGTACTGCGTCAAAAACCCTCCGAGTCTTGTTTGGGTGCCACGCCTGAGTTGAGGTCGCGTAATTCGCCTAATGGCGGACGATCGCTGCAACTGTGCGTCGTTGTTATATTTGATGCATCCTCCCTTCTTCGAATGAGGACTGGTCTCAGATGGACCACGTAGTTGTTGGTTATAGGTAGCGGGGATGTATCCAGGAATGTCGTCCTTACTGGAGCATATACATGGATTTGGATCATGCGTTGATGCGTTGCTGTTTTCTTATTTTGCCGGCAACCATTCCATCTGCAATGAGGGCAGGCTGTTGATAAACTTGGTGAAGCGTCAGTGAAACATAAGCACCAAACTGGCCTGTAAATCAGACTGAGCAGAAGAGTCCCGTAACTGTTTAACCGAAAAGTGCCAAGCCATTCATGAAGCAGGTATGGTAGCATGTGTTGAGAAGGTTTGCGGGTAAAGGAACTGGTGTTCGGAGAAAACTCTGGGATCGTTAAATGCCAGACGAAACATACCTCCAGGCAGTTGATATAATAAGGTTGAGAGAGATATTTCTCCGGAGCCTCAGGGTCGCGTATATCGAACAACAGTGTGACCTGTAATACTTTACGGCAGCGAAACCTAGCCCCTCAAGGTAGAGAACGTGAACCATCTTCAGGCACCGATGTCTGCGTCCAGTCACCTGCATCGGGTGGCACCAGCGAGGAGGTTAGGAAGCGGGTGTTTGGTACTGATTGTCAAACGAGTTCTTTTTTTGGTCATTCACTACGTTTGCACAGACTTAGAGGTTAAATCATATACTAAGTTTGCCAGCTAATCGTCTGCCACATCGAACACCCCTTGTTGACGCTGCGGCCAATTGGCATATGGTACGAGGTGGACAGATGATGACCTGACGTAGACAAATAAAAGCGTGCGCGAGGGGTTGACCACTTTAGGTCGGGTTCGTCTCACGGGCACGGGCTTTCGTGACTCACAGAGTCGGCGGCTTGAGACGTTAGGTGAGATGGCGGCTAACCAAACTCAGTGGCGTGTATGTTGTCGTTGTTTGACGTAGCTGTCTGTAAAGTAAATGTATTTAATGACACGGCAAAGAAAGCTTTATGGAAGCTGTCTCGCCGATGGAGCCTTACTTTCACTTACAGCCTGGTTGTTTGTCTGCACGTTGTAGGGACCTTTCTGTTGGATGTTTGAATATAGACTTAGCTATTTTAAGTAGTTAGTCCCCTTTCCACCCTCATTTTTCTCCTCTCTCAATACAGAGTTTGCTTGTCTTTCTTCGTGGTTGTGTGTCAGTTAAAGATCAGCGCGAACCACTGCCTTATTGCTGTCTATGATGATGACCTGAAGAACGGCTGGAAGAAATTTTGTCCAGACGGCCAACGCCACCGATGAAAGGTAGTGCAAATTCAGTTCCTGTCTGTAGCGTTGGTGGATTGCAATGCGAACTGATCGATAAATCCAGCGTGGACAGTCTGTCTCCTGGGTAATTTGGTGGATTCCGTATGACACAGTTGGTTGGGCAAGTAATTGAGTCAAATGTGAAACTTCTGAGATTCCCGTGTGGCTTCGTAATTTATCTGTCGCTGGTTCGAATCCAGCCGGAGTTCAGATTTTTCGCTGTTTGGTATTTTATAAACTCAGTGTTTTTTAGAAACAGTTAGAAGTGGTAAGTCGTCCATGATGGAATGAGCAAGCTCGAAATCCTACCCAACGATTTCTGCGAAATATCGAGACGCTTGACCGGCGCTCCGCAAACCGAAAGAGAGTCACAGTTCGAACGAGCCAAGTAGTGTGGTGACGCCCATCTTGACGATACTTCATTTCAGTCAACTTTTGATAACACAGTTACCAGAGTGTTAGCCCTGATCTCCCGAATATGCATAGTGAGGTGGTAATCAGTTACTGGCGTGTTAGTAAATGTATACTAATCTTCATGTAGAGGTCCATTGCCCACGGCATTTTAAAAATAGGGATTTTAAGAGATACACCGTTTTAGGCTTATACTATCAACCGACATGCGTGGTGAGTAAAACCTATAACAAAAAGCCAAGATATAGACTGGTAGAAAACGCTGAGGATTATTTCGATTAGGAAACTACATGATTTTAATTTCCTGAGGCTATGCTTTGACGAAAAACTTTACGGGCCAATCGTCTGATCGACCGGATGCCGTCACCGGGTGCCTGTTTGAAGACTGAAACGCGAAAGAAGATTTATGTCAATATTCACAAATTTGAAATCCGCAGTCATGAATATTCAGGAAAGCAGCTTGTACGGAATTGAGTTATTTGTACGACAGCGCTGGTTGACAACAGTCATAGGATTAACTTTAGATGCGCGAAGGTTCAAGACGATTGAGCTGATATACTCGTGTTTCGCAAATAAAGTCATGCTCACCCGAGCGCCAGTGCCGATTAAAGCAGACTCCGGATTGGTGATCTTTAAGGGGAAAAGACGACTGGTCGGTGGAAACATTACCTGTCCTTTGTGTCGCCCATTACTAATAGGGTTTACCGTTTAGGTGCGGTAGCTAAAGAGTACCTGACCGTATGTGAGCGTTACATCGTTGGTTAGAAGTAGCTGAACAGAACATCAACCGTAGCATCATATTAGTATGAGACTGCATTATAAAGCAATCGAGTTGAGCAGCCAACATCAGACCATATCCAAACTGTTTGAAGTGAGTTAGGACTGTAGACGACTGGAAGTTTCTGTCTACAACCTTGCCTATTCTCCACAATAACTAAACCATAAAAACGATTAAGGGACAAAGACGCTTATTGCAAGTAGACTGGGAAAGCGATCTGCTAGCAAAGCACAATCAACCAGTAGCAAGCGACCGGAAATCGTTGTTGTTGAAGTGACCTTGGACGGTCAAACAAAAAAGAAAAAACGGCCATGCGATCAAACAATGTCCATAGTGCCCACAGTCAAAATAAATGAAAAGATAGTTGGGATACGTCGAGGACCAAGCGTGCCTTTGCACGAGTTTTTAATGCGGTTTGCTTCCTCAGGGCCGCCAGTCGTACCGCTGCCCGTGGTTTAGTCCGTATGTACATGGAATTAACGGTTTATCAGGTATACGCAACGACTACCAGACGCGAAATAGAAGTATCGACAATTACGAGAAACCGAAAATATATTAAATGATAATTACAACAGGTCTCGATCAGTGCTAAATGATACCGATACGCAAAGATAGCTAGGCAGGTTGAGGATCCGACCGTCGAACGCACGAGCAGGCCGGTAGAGTGCATATGGCGCGATTGGCGTGCATGGGCCGACAAGCATGGAAACAGACAAGCGCGATCGCATGCATCAAGCAGATGGCAGGCAAAGATCCTTAAGATCCTATGTAAAATGTGAGCCAAGATTTTGGGAAGGATTTTACACGTCGTACAGAAGGCAGACCGGGGTTGTCTCCAGGTTACTACACAGGCCCCTCCAGAAGGATACTGCGAACGCAACCCTTCGATCTACGTGAGGACCAACTGTGACCGGCCACCTTTGGCTTGGTCTAGTTCATGCTGCACTAGGTGGCGGTTGGTACTGCATTTCCCAGACGCCACGGATGGAGAAGTACAAATGCCAGCAATTCCTGGCGAGCTCCTACTCGAGCGTCCTCTACTACGGTTTTGAAACGAATGAGGGAGTTGAAGGTACGCATGTCGGGGTCCTGGGGTAAACGCAGTGGTCGCATAGCAGTGTGGCGCATTGCAAATTCCGATTGGTCCAGGAAGTGAGCGCGTGTACGGTAAAGAAACGCAAAAAAGTAATTTTGGGCGCACATACAAATGGCAAACTTACCTGGCCAACGTAAATATGCGGACAGGTTTCAAGAACGATTTGCGATTTTTGGACTTTTATGCAGCTGGATTGGAACGGGACTTCACGGATGATAATCTTCTACGAGACTTTCGGGGCAGTGCCCCCTTACGACTCGAACGTGTTACGATGGGTTGTATTCGCTGTTGTGTCTGCTGATGACGAGGCGTTCGGACGAGGCTGTTCAGAGGAAGTCGCATGCCTGGCCG
>JTDE01004456.1:35540-49614 GCA_014338405.1 Paragonimus skrjabini miyazakii
TTGGGCCTCTGCCTCGAACCCGTGTATCAATCGCTGAAAACGTTCGATCTCCACTATCAACGACTTTTATGTTAAGCCCGCCTGTGTTTACATCTAGACTATGCCACTTAGTGCGTCATATACTAAAATATCAAAACAAAAGCAAGATTAAATCGTCCTCAAATAAATTATCCACTAACCTTTCGTCTCTGACTTATCTAGCATCCGCGGCCAGTTATGGTCACACTTACCTAACGAAATATGCAAAAGATGCAATCTTTTTTAAATAAGGGGACGGAATGATATAATGCTGCAATTTACTATCAACTAGCATATTCCTTTTTCTCCGCCTGACTCACCAGACAGTGAAACTGAATCGTCAAGGCTGTGTCAGTCCTGAATTCTGTCTTAACTTACCTAGATGTCCATTACTTTTTACTTACGACCAGAACTCAGCCAGACAGCATATCCCTCCACTTGGACTACTTTCTGCAAAGCACTTACTGGTGCTACTTTAAGTAATAATATGAGATTAGTGTGGCATACCACAGGTTTCACGAAGCCGACGTTTAAATTCTTCGCGGTTTAATCAATTGATCCTTAAGTGAAAGTGCCGTCCACTCGTTGTTTGTTTTACTTTGTGGTCAAAGGACATCACACTTCACTAGACTCCCAAAGTATATATCACCTGGTAACAGCTTTCACACCACATTTTAGTACGCAAAGTTTAGGAACCAACGCACTACTGGACAGAACTAACCCTCTAAATTTACTTCTGTACCTAAAATTATATAAAACCATCACCATTTACGAGCATGCATCCGCACTCATTCTCTTTTTCCTTCTCATTGATTAGCTTAATTTCTACACAGGCATGACCTTTTCGTTCCTGAGCCAAACACGAAACCGACTAAATGTTCTCAAGTAAAAGTGACTGTGGCTATCTACTGGATCATTCAGATGTTTGGTTTGCTACCCAAGTTGAATCAACTTACTCTGTTTAATTTGCTGGAGGTACATCTGAAACCGAAATTTCACTCCTCAAGGCGCGTAACGCGTATCAAAAACTGTCCGACAGACACGTCTCATATCCGACAATCATGAAATTACCGGAAACTTCTACATCCGAAATTACTGATATATGAAGTAAATTGCCTACTGCCTAGCGAAAAGGGTCCAGACCACACTCATCCGCCAAAATTGGAAGCGACTTCTTGTGCACGCAAGACCAACAAAGAAGAAATCCCGCCATCTGCACCCACTGCTAGTACCAGCATAGGAATAACAACCGTGTAGGCAATCGGTGATTGCATTTATCGTTAATGTTCCTACTCCGACCCAGATACTTTACAGCAAATGAATTGACGACAAATCGGAATGGAGACGAGAAGTCAGATACTAAACGGGTATGAAAATAAAGGACCTTACGCAAATTGCCTGTCAAAGAAATCAGCCTATCCAACAATTAATGCGTCAGCTAGAATAACTCGAGAGTAATTCACACACAGCAGAGGTCAGAACCTCCAATTCTATACACAACGCACTTGGCCTTCGTGATTTCAATTCCTTTTGTAGTCAAACGTATTTGTGAAGTACCCAGCTTTCGTCTAGTTCTAAATTTTCCAGACCGATGGAATAAGCTGTGGCCTATTGCAGAATCTTTTGGAATTTGATATTCAATATGACACCATCCTCTTTCTTCGCTGTACTTTACCTCAGTTTTAGATATTCATTCGATTTGTCCACTGAAAACTTGCAAGCGATCTCTGCGTCTCAGCCTATGCATGCAGTTAGTGACTACGTCAACTGATAAGACAAAACTTTGCTGAAACTTAACATGGTACATCTCACATTAAAAATAGCACTGACATCCACTTTGTTCAAGATCAAAAGGGTCGGTTCTGATGTCTCAAGTTTGTGAGGTAGAGCTCCTTCTAAACCTTTGGTACTAAGCGAAACACCACATTGTTCCATGGTAATCACAACTCACCTACGTCATGTGATCCTTTCGGAACACTGAGGTGGGCGTTTGCATACATCTTCTCAAAGTGATGCTCGAAACCATCCTACACATGGCCTTGTAATGAAGGAGGTCATTAGGATCTGTCCTACCCCACGGATAGACATTCTGGAAATGGCAGCCGACCAGTACTCGGTTCCAATTCCGATTGTCAGATCCCAGTTATAACACGGGCGACTCTTGCTATCCGATCAATCATCAATCGATTATTAGTTCCAGAGAGTTGTTATTAAACAACCTATCCTAGCATGCATTCACACCAAGTAAGTCTTGTGCAACTAGCATTCTCCCTCCTGTGAAAGGTCTAACGGAATGCAAAGACCACAGTCTCATTTTGGGCTTCATTTTTCTAATTACCGCCTTTGATTGTGAACGCACAATTGTCAAGATGGTATTCATCACTGAGTAACATCATTATTATCGGAAGAAACCTAAGCGTTAACATTGACTCTGATTTTCACTTGTTCATGTTCATTACACTACGAGTGCCGAAATGCTAGATTTTAAATGCTGTCCGTGTTAACCACTATCACTTATCAAGTATAAAAACAATCAGGATATAAGCAGACGGAGTTCACAAATGGACAGAGCAAAAAGACAAAAGTTTAGCGAGTAATGGAATTTTCGTTTTCATTACAAAATGCTATTGTGGCCCGCAGATCCGTGAGATTTAAAGCCGACTAAGCGTAAATGAAACCAACTGAGGCACCATCTCTGTGCACCCGAAAACTTGGAGTGTAAAATGATTTGCACATTCATTACACAGTCGCACGTTGCGTGGAATAAGACGTCACAAACGGTCTCACTAAAAACACAAGTTACAACTGACGAGAAATGCGAAATATGAGTCTTCAAATACTACTTTACAAAAAGATAGAAAACAAAACTGTGAACATCACAATAAGTACACTCTGGGGAAACAACGCAACATCATTTTCAGGATCAGGTATCACGATGGTATTGTAACACCACAGTCTTCATCTGTTTCAATACCCATGTCCAACTGCGAACAAGATAAAGAAGAGAAACAAAAATGAAGACGCGGAGTCACAGCGCTCATATACTCGGTTTTTGGAATTGAGCAGGTGGATTACAGGCATGTTTAAACGCCAACTGGTACATAATTTATCCAAAACAAGAACAAAGAAACTGGGGGATTTTAACGCGGTGTTGGTCATGATGACTAAAGCCCAGAGTAGTGAAAATTCTGTTGGTACAAAATGCACCCAAGTCAATCAAATTTCGTGTTGTGATGATTGCGATTAAGTGAAATACAACACAAGCAATATTCCAATTTTTATCATTTTATACGCACCGTAATAATTTATGAAATTATGGCGGCGAACTAGCTCAATGAGTATGTGGTTAGCACATTACCCTACTAATTTAAATTCGTTAGGGCGTAGTTGTGCGTTTCGTATTATATAGCTAACAATGTGGCAAATTTTCCACAAACTGCAGAAAGGCACCGTTTTAACAAGGGTTTGGGAACGATAAAATAATTCGTCATGCCAACCATTTCGTTATATAGTCTCATCTTAAAGTGAAACACAAACATCTCTGGCTTCGGCATAGCACGGGTTCATAACTGAAAACCGTCATGAAAATTCCCCAGTCCTTTCGGCATATGCATAAGTGTTAATTTTATAAGATGCTTTGGTTGGATTTAATGATTTGGTGCAAATTAACATACTTTAAAATTTATCCGTAAAACCTATCAAGATATGTGAACAACACACGTGGGGGTAATTTAGATCAACCACAGCGGTCATTAGCAGACGCAAACTCACAATCAGTTGCTTTTTGGATTTCGGATATCCTTCGGCCACGGTGTCCACGATTTCCATCGCCTGCAAACAAAACGAAACACCACTGACATAAATGAAGTGCCATAGCTTCGTAGTTACTGGTGTTTTGTCGAATAAGACATCCATACACCCCACGTAGAACAGGATAAGCGGAAGGGGGAAAGCTGAGCAGACAGAAATATAAGAATATGGTTGAACTTATAAAGCAGCCGAGTACAACTACAATTCTGGAGGTCTACTGGAAATAGGCATCTGACTTTTAGAATACGACACACAAACGCGTAAGCTTTCGTATGAAAGGCATACCGTACACTGGCTAGATATTAACCAATTGCCAAAAACTAGACGAAAGTATTAAGCACACATGCAACGAGTGCCTGAAAAGCGAAATACAATCGACGGGCTAGTGATCAAAATCGAAGTATGCCAGGGACGGTAAAAAGAGTTCACAGAATGCGAATGGTCAGAAGACTATAGACGCATTCCATTTGGTGGCTTATGAAAAGCCAACAGCAGTAATCTAACTGACACGTTTTAGAGACTTATTTTCGTAAATCAGCACAAGATCCAATTGTCTTACAATCGAGGCTCCTGAACGATAATTAAAAAAAGACGACCTTTGGCGGTAAAAGTCAGTGAAACAGCAAATAATGGTAACAAGCTGACTTACTCATGACAGTGGTAATGCTTGCGGAATGACTCGAAAGGAACATTATATCCCCCAAATGGTCGGCCGATCAATAACCAGCTTCTTCACCCTTGTACAATGCCCCACAGTGGTCATTAGGGGCTAGAATATTTTAACAAGTTTAACGAAGTCCCCACACCAGTTGACTGCAGCTAAGAGATATTGCAGAGCATACCCAGGATTGAGTCGGCTGCACTATATAAACGTTGACTATTAGGCCGGGAATCTGCTAACTGAAACCAGGATATTTCAAATGACCTATTACGCTTGAAACTCGACGATAAATGGGCAAGTTTGAAAACGGTGTAGAAGGACAACTGGCAGATGACTCACAATACGTTTACGTTTTCGCCATTCACTGACTAAGAGATTCAGTGACACGGTGGTCTGAAAACGACAGCAAGATAAAAGTGTGACAACAAGGCAATTGATAGGACAGAATAAGCACAGACGGAATCAAAACTGATTCTTCCGCTTGTACAAAAAGGCAACCACAGCGTGAATATACTAACAGCATCAGCGCTACACTGAGCAGAAAATCGAAATCATCTTCTATGCTGTAAACATATAAGCAATAGAAATCTTGATGACGATTTTCCATTAGAATATTAGTATATATTAACCTATTCATCGTAAACAAATACACCATCGGTCATCAAGTTCGCAGGTTGATGAACCAAATTTTCACTGTTTCTCAAGCAATGTGTGCCAGTTCGGCCACATCTCACGTATCCAGAACAGTATCCTTAGGTTTCTAACAAGCAGATATCACACACTGTCCACATCAGTCACTTAACGTTTCGGCAACTGTTATCAGATCACTGTCGTGACAAAAGCAACACACTTACCTCAGCGTGGAACCCATAACTATGAGATTAGAAGAAAGCATCCCTACTAATGAGATAAAGTCTGTTACACATTTACAAAGCCATCTGTTTTTTGGGTGAAACGGTAACAACCTTATGCAGGTCTATCTGGTTTTGTAAACGAAGTAGTAAAAAGTGACAACTTTTAGTAAGAATACGGTTTTTATCATAAGGTAGTGTAATATAGAAGTTGTATAGTGGCTATTGCACTAGCATGACACCACCCACGCACCATTGCATGAATATAAATTCGGCTTCAGAATATCGATAAAATGTTTCTTCATATGATTCATCAAACTTTCCAGCTTAGTTTCATTCAGAACGCACCAGGATTGTCGTATAACCTCCGTCAGCGGATCCTTTAACTGATAAACCTCAGTTTTGCAATACACGAGCAGACGGATTAGGATCAAAGCTCAGGGATGGCAAGTTCCCCGCGTTAATTTTGGTTGCTCATTAGTTACTGTTTCAGTGGCTTCCGCTTCATATTTTATTGAGGTTAGGATAGACACTATTAAGACGCAAGACAAAATGTTCAATAGGCTCCTGATCTTTGGGAAAAAAGCAACGAAGTAGAATGATTGTGAAATAACAATACAAAATTGTCTTCCTACCGAGATCGTTGAAAACTCGCAAGAAATGGACTCAGTGGACTGCATATCGCCATGCCGTCAATTAGCCTGTAAGGTGTGTTTTATAGATTGAGGTTGACGTTATCAGTACACAGTAGAAATGAGGTTTCTAGGTGGTTCATCGGCATCGGAGGAGAGGTATTTTCATAAACTACCAGTTCGCATACAATGCCAATAATTTCTCGTACAGTAAATTAAAAAAAACTGAATGTCTACATGGAACAAATGTTTATTCCAATTAGCTTCTGATGCCATATCTATCGAAATTTTGAATCGCTTCCCTTCAAATCTTGACCAGATATTGTGCAAATATGTGTTAAGCTGAATCAGACATGGTCAAGATCGGTGGAAGTGAAAAACCCTGCTTGTGAGTTTTAGGAGGAACACAGCCCAGTAACTGAGCAACGGCCAAATGTTTATGCGTTTTTTCATTTTTTCAAGCTATATATAAAGAGTTGTTATGCCTCGTAACGAATTCTTTCTTCCAACAGACGAATATTTTTTTCTTCGATTAGAAGCCTAATCATCTCTCCACCACAAACGAATGAGAAATTTTTAATTACATAGTTCACTTTATCAATAACTCCTGCGGCACTTTTGTCTGGTTAAAGGATTAGGGCATTAGGCCATCTGATTTCGTATCGGACCCGAATGTGGTGAGTTGTCAGTACACAGTTGTTATTCAAAGGGACAAGTAAACACTAATGAACTAAATCAGTAAAGTTTATTGCGTGTTTGTTCTTTTAAGTGAAGATGACTTAAACATTCGCGATCACAGTGCACAAAGCTCGGCTCCTGAATGTCCTTGAGGCCGTCGCAATGACATTGTCCATGCCCGTGTGGCATGTTTAAAAACAATCGATTATTATCCTTAGGCAGCCATGAATGTCAGCTGGGTCACGTTGGTTGACGCTTAATTTGTTCACACCCCTTCAAGTATTGTGAACAACGAATTCAAGCCTTCTATGCTATTGATTACCTGGTATTGAGAAAAAACACCAACAGTTACCAGGGATAGCCATATAAACATTTTGGCCACTTTGTTAAAAGCCTATAACTGGCTTGAATAATACAAGGTGACTAAATGTATGACTGAACAACCTGTTTTCACTACGCAAACATCTAGTCTAGCGTCAACCACACAGCAGAGCCCCCTTGACCGTCGCACCGCCGAAGTCATAAGATCGTCCACTACAAGTGTTGCATTCCTTGAACAAATCACACCCGGAAACAGTTCCAACCGTCCGGATCAACCAAGCTGAAGTTCACGTCACTGGAGGGTATTTTGTGTCAACGCAGCCTCCAGATGACGTGATCTCCATCCCAACGTATGCGTTGTTCTTTGCGACATTTCGTCAACAACAGTATTCGTCGAAGCTTCCCATAAACGAAAGACGACTGATTCTTCAAGACTCCATGAACTGTAGTTTGTGGAAACCTTAGTAACAAATCCGCTTGGATATTGTGTACGTTACATCTCTCAAATACTCTACTAAGCAATGCTATTTCCCCCGATGTTTTAAAGCTCCTCCTCCCACGTTCTTTTCTGATTTAGAATAGTTCACAGAAGCAGCAACACCAAACTTTTCAGTCTCAAGCACAACATGATTTCCCTTCGAATAAGGTGTGTTGCACGCAACGTCAACCTCATAGCTCTTTTCAAAGCAATCAGTTGCAATCTACTACGTAGAAAATGACTGCGATTCATCGACTTGGTGCTCGGAAGTATTTTCATTGCGTTAGTGCACGATGACACCCACTTCAAACTGGACGTGACTCAGAGTCTGAATTGAAGAGACGCTGTCATACTGATTTTACGATTATAAGACAGATATATTCTACCTTATACCAAAATGGATCCTCTTTACAGTAAGGCTGTGTTTTTAATCAGATGTGCTTCTTACGCTACCACAAAAAAATTTCGCGTCAGTTTGCGCAAACGTTTTAGATGACAGGTAGCATGATGAATTTGGAACAGATTGCAAACCGAGTTTAGTATTTTCATTAATTTACCATTACGAGCCCCAGAATATGAAGTAAATGTGAGTAGACACGAGCTAGCGACATGCCTGCGATGAACAGGTCGTCCGGTAGTTTGTTCATTCAAAGTAATGGTTCGCACTCCGAAGTTACTGGCCTTTAGCGAAGATATGTTGATCAGAACTCGCCAGCTGGGGTTATGTGCACAAGAGCGGTTGAAGCAACCCATCAAGTTGCTGTGGTGTTGATGACATAATACTTTATGTAAATGTATGCGTATCTACTCTTTGTCTGACTGCACTCATCTGTTGTACTTAACAGCATGGTTTACGTTTGCGACAGATGCAGTGCTGCGACCATAAAAACAGTTCCGTTGCATACTCACGGGGTTCTGCTACAACGTATGTATCATTATGCATTCAACGATGTGATGTGTAATAAGGCAGCATTCGCCAAACCTCGTCAGCCAGCTATGGCAGTAACGAAGACTGTCAACCATTGACATCTTCAGTAAATATCACAAGCATCGAAGTGTGCAAGCGACTGAACCGCAGTTTGATTCTCGACATTAAACGTCAAACTTGTAACATTATTGTCGCATACTTGTTGATGTCACCTAACAGTCATCAACAGTATGGAATGAGAATAGGTACATTGAATAAAATATTGTGCACATACAACGGAGTGATTAACTTCAACAATAATCACACACTTCCTAGAGTGAGCGTGATAGGGATAATAGATAAAGATGGGCAATAACAATACACTTGCCTTCTCAAATTCCTCGGCCGAGACGGCTGGTCCCTTGTTCTTAAGTCGATCGATTTCAGATTCCACACGCTTGAGCTAAAACGCAGGAGCCATGCTTCACAATAACGAGGCGTACAAAGACTTCAGCAATGAACATACCAAAGATGATCTGAGTCTTACAAACCATAAAAAACGATTTGTTTTAATGTTCTAATAGTAAATCGTGTATATTTCATGCATCATGTGTAGATCACACGAACTCAGTCATCAGTGCAAAACTATCCAGACCATGAGTTCAAACAAGCTTGAGAGCAGACAAATAAACCTGTTTCGACGCCTCAACACTGTGCCAACTTCAAAGTGAGTAAATTTAACAGCTGGTTACCAGGACAGGATAGATAAGTGTGGTAAGAATTTTACGTTCCACTCAAAATAATGAACAAATACCGAGAACAGGCCCGTTTATTTGCTTTCGAGCTAATGCCTCGCAATTTCTTCCTGTATATATTAACCGTCCAATCTAAGGGATGTCGCGTGATTGCGCAAGACGTAGGCAAAAATTTGAAACATCTGCTATAAACGACCCCCCAAATGAAAGTTAAAAAATGGAATGCGTCAAAAGCTGATGGAAATTAAGTAATGAAGATGAGTAAGCTACGCACACGGTGAAGGGTAACGGACCGTCACTACAAGTTCAACAGCTTTTCCAAATCCTTTTGATGCACAGGAAGATAACTATAATCTCAACGACATCAAACATGTTTTTTTTATAACTTGTTTCGAGCAGACTCAGTCATCTATGTAGATCGTCGATGGTGAGCCAAATTTCGGCTACAAGGGAGACAAACATCGACTTTCCACAATGGATAAACTTAAAGTCAAGCCATATCGGATGCGTACCAAAAAGTAACTTAACTAACCGGTATGAAAGGGATAGATGAACTAACACACACGAGATGACGGCATGAACAAAAAACTAAGCCTTTGAAAAAAGGTGATTAGTGCAGAAGGGAAAATACACAATTGTGCAGCGCAATGTACTGCCACTTATTCCACCATAAGACGTTATCGAAAGAAACGAATTTCGTTTCTAATGTATATGGCCTAACAATAATACAAATATGTTAGTAACATACACAACTTCATTATCTAAAGCTCGATCGCTCGAAATCAGGTGGCACCAAAAGGTTAGGAAATCAGCATCTGGTAGCGATTGCCAAACAGGTTTTTTGTTTAGTCGTAAAGGTAATACAGACTTAGATGGTACGGCCTTATACTAAGGATGCTAGCTGGTCATCTGTCACACCGAATACACAGGTTCGATGCTACCACAGACCAGCGAGGTGGAAAGATGATGACTTGGCATAGAGGAATGAGGTTGCCCACCAAGAGGATGACCACCGTGGGTCGAGTTCGTCTCCCGGGCTGGAGCACACTCCCGAATCAGAGTTAGTGGTTGGAGATCTTAAGTGAGATGGCGGCTGATCGGGTTCAGTGGCGTAAATTTTGTTGTTTGGCCAGGCTGTCTGTAAAGTAAGTAAACTGAATTAAGTGTCCCAGAGAAACCTAATAAGGAAGCTGCCTTGCCGAAAGTTGTTTCTTCGATCCATGGCTCGGTAGTTTGTCTGTTAGATGTAGACACCCCTTAGTTGAATGTTTGGGTACAGGCATGGTTAGCTCCCCATCTCTCCCTTACTGTTTATTTCCTTTCTATGGTCTGCTTTTTTCTTCATGGTTGTATGAAGGATAAGCCTCAACGAGGACCACTGATGTGTTGTTGTCCATGATGATGAGATCAACAATGAAGCTGTTATCATCGTGGCCTGTATTGGACTGTGTAAAAAGCTCGCAATGATTTACCAAAAAGTCAACTACAGGCTGAAATGTACACGATCGTGAAAAATGGTATGGGCGATGTCTGTTCTGCAGAAAAAGCAGCAAACTAAAGCAAGATGATCAAAACTTAAAGGTCTTCAGCGAAAAATAGGCAATTACTTTCAAACACATCGAGAACAGACAACGAGTCAAACAAATACCCGCTAACATATTGTAAACTGATAGGGACAGCTTATCCCAACAATCATTTGCTGAGAAAAACAAATGCAACCGAAGCTCCCTGATGGCAGAGGTCAAACAAGCACAATCGACTGGAAAGTAAATCGTGACACACAACTAACTAAACGAGATTCGGGATGCAATGGACTGCGCTTATTCTTGATACTTTGACATTGCACATGTAATATTATCGAGTTAATGACTATAGAAAAAATGCCAGACAACTGATTGCTTCCTGGCTACACCATGAAAACGATCGCAAGCAGAAGACCTGGTGGTTATCTCGTTGATAATTTGTTTCAGCCCACGAGAGACTCATACACGAAAAAACAATGTGGTGTCATTACTACTACCATTTGAACGACAGTTCTCACATTTAGCTTCTATGCGGTTTTTAGTAATATGAACGGTAGGAACGAATGCTCGTCCGAAGCAAACAATAGTGACAAAACGGAATTGGTTGGGGAGTTTACTCACAGGGGTAGGGACAAAATGTACAAACAACTTGACTGCAAGGTAGAACAACGAGATGAACAGAATTTAAGAATATAATCACACACAAGTGAACTAAACAGTAGATTCCCCGATTAACTTACAAGAACACATACGGGCCCAACTCATACCATTCCCAATGTGAACAAAAGATGCTTGTTAACAAAGAAGGATGGTTAAGTGCGCCTAATTAATAGTATCTCGGACAATTGTGGGTTGCATTCTGGAAAAACATGCCAT
This sequence comes from Paragonimus skrjabini miyazakii, assembly GCA_014338405.1. NCBI lineage: Eukaryota > Metazoa > Platyhelminthes > Trematoda > Plagiorchiida > Troglotrematidae > Paragonimus > Paragonimus skrjabini miyazakii. The sequence goes on from JTDE01004456.1 coordinate 47,051, forward strand.
GTGTTTAGTTTCAAGTACTCGCTTAGCAATAGAAGAGGCTGGGTTTCAGTCTGGCAGACCTGCAAAAGCATTCTTCCACAGCGCATTAACTACTTTGAAATGTGCAAGCCGATTCGAGTACCCGGCTTCCGATTAGCCTATGTAGCATGAAAATGCTTAAATCATGAAATGCGAAAAAGTCGTCCAGGATATGCTTCCAAGAAAACAAGCTTTGAATATACCAGAACCGCACAGCTAAACCACCAACCTGCCCCCAGAATAATGGTGTTCGGCAAACTGATCATCCAGAAACAATATCCTCAGGTAAAATGATATCCCGGTGTGTTTGCTTCTGATATTATTGCATCGTCTATAACCGGTACGTTTTGGATATGCGCAAGGTATAACCGTTTTCCTTCAACATGAAAAAAGTACAGTAGTTTCTCAACAATAATTTCTTCTGCATAGGTTTGATGGACTCCGTTAAACAGAGTCGTTGATTTACACGAAACACAAACCCCCTCTGGATAGTCGCATCATTCATTCATTCATTCATAACGACTACCAGCTGCTGCCCCAAACAACAGTGACATAGAACAGCCTAGAATAAAAGTGTACTAAAAAGGAGAAAACTAAGTTATGGAAAAAAAATGTTACGAATGCAGGTACGTCACTAACTGCTGAGTGCTGCCACCTCGGATGACGTCTATGGAGCAATCTGGTGAAGCCAGTGGTTAAACGGTCAGTGATTCAATGACAGTTATTAACCAGCTATCCAGAGTCGACGATGTACTACTCTCTCGTTGCAGAGAAGAATACACAACGCTCCAGTACATGGTATCTATCTGAACCGCCGTAAAATATCGACCTTTCAATGTACGAATAGTACTACTGTGTGGAACTCATAACAGAAAGGTTCAGATGGCTCTCTAGCGTACTTTCGGAACGTGCAAGTCTAGGATGTACAGAACAGAATCTATCAGGCATCACACAGTGACGACACTATCTCCGAATGCCAACCCATTTCATGAACTGCAGAGAGTAGCCAAATGCTTAGTGGTGAGAAGTAATAAAGGCCATAACTTCAAGATTCGGTTCCGTAGGATGATACCAGATTCCAGGATGAAGTTAACATGAAGAGGTGATCAGGGGCGTGTGCAGTTTTGATCTGGCGCCCTTTGCTGACTAGGACTCCGGTCCTTCCAGGTGCAACCTTGTCAGACAGGCCAAAGGGGAGCAGTAAGAGGAAAAGCAGCTACACTCATAAAATTGTATGTCGCACTACTGACCGCGTAGGAGTGGTCAGATAGTGAAGCACGACCCTATGGGCATACAGTAGAACTGTTTTTATAGTTGTGGCACTGCTGTCTTCCGTATCAGGAAGAAGATGGTTAGAAAAGGTACCCTCAAACAAAGAGCACTCCGATCGCCCATTGTCAAAGTCAACACCGGTTGCCTTCTAGGGGGGAGCTCTGTAGCGAGCCTATTCGTTATTGTCAACTATGTTAAATTTGTGAGTGCCATTTGTACTCTTTTTGTTCCCAACTTTTCTATGTACTAAAACATTTGTTTGAACGAGTAGAGAAACCGACAAGTACCTCGCGCACTCGAACGTACGACCCCGCTGCGTGTACGCTTGTCGCTCCGCTCTGTTATCGCTTCGTATTTGTATCCGTTTACTTTCGCGTTCACCTCGCGGGTCAACAATATACTCTTAGTCTACTCGCTGTATTATTCTCAACCGGTTGTCTTCGGTTCGCTTGACCATACAACTGTTGAGGTGAGCGGCGGCCCGAGCCACAGTTCCTTTTGGTCAGGATCATGGCTGCTATGGTAATGATGATAAGCAGGGTAGGGTTTAAGCTCCCCTTAAAATCATACAGTCTATTCTCCAGCAGATGTCAGGCATCGCATTGTCTCTGTGCCCGTTTTAATCGAGCGAAACGAATGTTTTGTAACATATTCTCATATTTCACCATTTATCGTGTTTCTGAGAAAACCTCCATTCGTACAGTTCAGTTGATCTACTACTGCTTTGAACAAGGGGTAGAGTTAAATATGGCCTGAATCGACCACCATTCCTTCGCTACATTCGATGGAGATCGTCCCGGTCTTCACCAACCCAGCCGACTGCTGCACAGTTCAATTACAGGGTCGCGTAATCCAAGAAAGTCACTGTTTCATCAATGCAGTGAGAAGACATATGCTGCGATATGTTAACATTTCGTTTACTCTCATCAGTCGCAAACGTAAAACATGCGAGTTATATATGACACACAAATAGAGATAGACAGGGTACGGACACCCATACAGTCACACCATACATTATGTCCTCACCACCCCGGTAACCCTATGGGTTGTTTCAACCACTTTTGTGCATATAGAGAGTCGACTGATGAGTCCTAATCAACATCGCTTCGCTTAAGGCCAGCAGCTTCGGGTTCTTTTGATGTAACAATATTTTGAACGATCTAAGTGGGTCAATCTGGTGACCTGTTATCATGAGGTGTCTGGCAATCGATGATGCGGGGCTTCGAGTAGCTGATTCACCGGTTTCAGATTGTTGTGTCATGAGTTGTTTCAAC